>VWZW01001851.1:1093338-1154231 GCA_013397115.1 Edolisoma coerulescens | reverse complement strand
CACCTGATCCAGGTGACCCTGCCTTGGCAGGGGGTTTGAACTGGGTGATCTCCAGATGTCCCTTCCACAGAGTCACAGGATCGGTCAGGTTGGAAGGACCACAGTGGATCATCCGGTCCAAGCTCCCTGCTTTAGTAGGTTCGTCCCAAAGCACACGGCACAGGATTGTGTCCAGACATCTACTGACCGTCTCCAGTCAGGGAGACTCCGCAACATCTGTGGGCAATCCAGCCCTAAGGACTGTGTCATTCCGTCATTCTGTGAATGATTTGGCATCAGCCGTGCCAGGCTGCAGCGGGTGCGAGCCCCGGGCAGGGAGCACCGCCCCGCTCCCTGCAGCCCCGGCCGGGCCCGGGTACGGCGAGGAGCCCCGCAGGCAAACCCGCCGCGGGGAGGAGGAAAGCGGGCACGGAAGGCGCGGGGAGGCGACGGAAGCGGCGGAGAGGAGGAAGGCCTGGCCCCGATCTTGCACGGCGNGCACGGCACGGCACGGCACGGCCCTCGCCCGGCAGCCGGGGCAGGGACCGGGAAGGGGGCGGCTCTGCTGGCCCGGCCTCCCCGGGCAGGAGCCGCCGGCCCGGCCCTGCGGAGCGGCAGCACCGCGGTTAATGAGTGCTCAGGGAGCAGGGAGCGGGACGAGCGCTCCATCCCTCGCACGGAGGGGCCGGGAAGAGCTCGGGGGTGATGCGGTGGTGGATTGAGGCCATGGTGCGGTGATGCTGTGGTGGGATTGTCCCAAACGCGGGCGCGTTCCCCGGTGCGCAGCCCCAGCTCAGACTCCGAGGCGAGGTGATGCTGTCCTTCCTTCCAGTTTGCGCAAGGTAGGGAGCTGGGTGGGAACCCAAAAAAATGTTGGCGCACAGGTCATCAAAACTTTACACTGCTTATACATTTTAACAAACAAAGGCGTCAGCTTTCATTGATTACAAATTACAACACTTTTCCCCGCATTTGAATCTGGGGTCCGTTTTCAGTAGGTGGTCCATGGGTGGGTGACCACTATCACCCACTGCTACAATCACCTTTACCCCAGTTACTGCTCAGTTCTGCTGAATTCACTCTTGGTGGCTCTTGTCCAGACAGCCCATTCATCTTGGGACTGTCTTCCCTTTTCCTTAAAACAACGGATTAGCCAAGCATACGGAATTCACAATGCAGTTGCTTAATCATAACTGTCCAGCTACAGCTACTGGTTAGCAACTAAAAAAAGACCTGCAAAGTTTGACACAAACCCTTGTTTGAATCTTGAGGGGCTCGGGATCAGGATGATGGCTTAACAGAGTTGTCAATATTCAAACGAGCCAGCTGATTGGTTTTGTCGAGTCTAGAGGAAGCTGTCAGCAGCTCCTCACAAAAAAAATCACCTCCATAGCTGGTGCATTTCTCCTTAACTAGAAACCAAGCTATGTTAAACCACGACATGGGGTGGTGGGAGGATGTGATGGTGGGTCACACTGTGCCAGGGCTGTGCACGGGGCAGCTGAGCACCGATAACCAGCACCCATACACGGGATCCCCAGCGGCAGCACCCAGGCCAGTGGTGAGAGAACACCAGAGCTGCCGTGCAGGAACCACCCAGGAACCAGAATCAAATCAAAACAACCAACCTCAAGCCACAGTCCCAAGGAATTAATTAAATTTTAATATCCCATTACTGAGATTACTCTCCCACAGCCCTGTTGTGGTATCGCACTCTAATCAGCACAAACACACACAGTATTCCATTTAAAAACACAGTATTGTTACTTTGGCTAAAATACTGCTTTCTAGTTTGTCTTTTTTCACTCGGGAGGGTTGGGGAGATTTTAGGTTTTTGTATTATCTGCCATAGCGTGTGACAAGCAAAGTGGTATTCCTTAATCAAAAGAAGACTCATCTAAAATATGCTTCCATTCTGCAATCAAGGCAGTATCTCAGCAGAGCCTTAATGAAGTCAAATAGGTTTTGCATGCCCAGGATCTAAAACTGTTTTTACAGTACAAACACTTAATTTGAGATAGCTCAGTTGGTCAGAGCATGGTGCTAATAATGCCAAGGTTGTGGCTTTGATCCATATGTGGGCCATTCACTCAAGAGCTGGACTTGATGATCCCTGTGGGTCTCTTCCAACTCAGAACATTCTGTGATTCTAATCATAAAATACTATGAAATTCTGTCATAGACTGAGCATTTAAAAATACACCCAGTGATTTCTCAAAGCCCTAACACCCACAGGTTTATACTTCCAATATTTCTAGTTATTATTGCAAAGAACAACCTTTAGAACAATGGCCACCAGGTAGTGGTGGAATTTCCCTGCCCCTGAAGAGCTCATGCTGGATGAAACTGTCCTGAAAAAAGGTCTCACTTAACCAGAGGCTGTGAAGGAAATAATGTTTTTGAAATGTTACCAAGAGCTGTTTCCTCAGTGTAATTTATACCAGAAAACAAAGGATCAAATAACACACAGAGGCTGGGTTTTTTATTAATGCAGAATGTGACTGGCGAGCCAGAGAGGAGAGGCTTGCTCGGCCCTTTCACTGGCTGCACAGTCCCTGTAAAAAATAACAGGCTTGAAGCACTGCAATTTTCAAAAGATTTGAAAAAATGAAACTGAAGCATGTTCTGAAGACAAATGTAAGAATGATTAATGACTTCAGTAAAAGAGAAATTAGTGGATTTTAATTTTTTTAAAGTAGGTATTGGCTAGTAGAAAGGTAACCAGAGTTTGTAAATAAATAAAGCAATCTTGTGAGGATGTAAGAATCAGTTATATTCTTCAGCAATCAGATCAGAATAGTCTCAAATAACAAGAAATCATTTGACTTAAACAGCACAGAAAAGCTGGGGCTGGGATAACCACCACTGTATTATCAAATCTCCTTAAGTTAGGAACAAGGGGGAAAGATAAGTCAGGAGGAGAATCCACTGAAGGACAAAGTGGGAATGTTATTGTTGCTACTTTCACTGTTCATGTTTCTCAAAAGAAAGTAGGGAAGTTTGGAGAATCAGTGCCTTACCCAGTCACTCTGTTGCCCATCTTTTCATCAAGGCAGCATTGTCCCAAATTTATTGTTTGTGTATGGAAAATTGCTGCTGTTCTTTCCAGACTCATGCTTGCAGATACTGCCATAGCCTCCGAAAATGTTTCCTGAAAGCAAAGAAGGTTTAGCTGTGCATTTATCAGTGAAGTTGCATTCATGTACTAGTGATGTTTTAGCACTGACAAATCCAGAATTTCCAGAGGGGATGGACAAAATGCCGTTTATAATTGAAATGTCACCACTGCAGATTAACAGCTTGAGGCAAAGCACAGATTAATCACTCAAGACACATGGAGCAGAGTAAAGGGAAAAGCAAGTTTATTCCCCTCTTCCTATTAACTAGTTTCTGACCTGATGGAGAAGCAATACTTCCATGCTTTCCTAGGCCCTCGGCTGTTTAGATAAGTTACAACTAGGATGCCAATTAAAGCTATATTTTCTTTCCCCACTGTCAAGTTAACTGCAACTGCACATTTATTTCAATTCATTGCAAAACATAAATTAACTGTATTCACATTCCTACATACTGAGATTTTTCACTTTTTATTCTCACTTCCAGTATCAAAACCTGCCTCTGATCTCAGCTGCTTCCTGATATGAACTTAGATTTAACTGCACTCTTCAGCTTTGCACAGGGGAACTCCTTCGAAAACAGTGATAGCCTAAATTCCAGGCTTCATTATCATCACATCATCTGAGACATGCCAAGCTAGCGAGCAGATAGACCAGACCTTTGATATAAATTAGGATGACTGTATTGACAGCAGTCCAGCTAACCTGATTTATACTGGCTACATAATTTAATGGGATGTGGAAGGACTCACACCTTCACAGGAAGTCCATGGGCAACTACAAAGCTAACAATCCTTCTGCTTCCAGCAGTAGATTTTTGGGCACCTAACTAGTTATTCTAAGTAGCAGGGCAGACAAGTATTTCTAAGGTACATCAGCACAGGTGGGCACAGCAGAAGCAGTGGGACAGGTAAGAGTCACTGCACATAGAGACTTAAGTTATGAACATGCAATGAACCACAGCAGGCCATGTTAGTAACGAGCACTGTTAAGCCTGCTGGCACAATTATTTTTTTCCCCAATAAGAAATCTTGTGGCTCTTTAATTAGCCTCAGAAACATTAAACAAAGTAAGCTGGGTCAGATACATGTCAACCTTTCTGCCAAGTGACCTGAGTCATGTGCACTGCTGCTAATGAGGTGGGAGATGTTTGCAATGTTAAGCTCCAAGTAACACAACAATAACACATTAACACATCACGTTAAAAAAAAAAAAAAATCTCAGCCTGAGCACTAGACCTGCCTGCTGGAACAATATCTGAACAATGGCAATGCTCTAAAGGTCATTCTCTTTCTACTTAGCATTGCAAGCACTCTTATCACAAAATCTCCTGCAATGTTTAACCAGGTACTGAGAATATAAAATACCACAGTACCATAAATTTAAAGATGAAGTTTCTGTTGTTTTTATTGAGATGGCATTGTAACACCAAAAGTGTTTTTCTTTCCCTAAATACGTGCTTATCTGTTTAAATTATTTTTGCACATGATCTTGTAGTAGCCATCATGTTTGTCCATACCTCCAAATGCAGTGGAAAGTCTCATTATTCACTCTGTAAGAATAAGAACTTGATGTTTAAAAGCAATGGATTGAGATGGCTGATTTTTTACTGGCTGTACTGTGAACACCTAAATATGAGGAGCTCCTTTACTGTGCAGTGAGCACACACTGGAACAGGCTGCCCAGAGAAGTTGTGGAGTTGTGGAGTCTCCCTCACTGGAAACATTCCAGAACCATCTGTACACAGTTCTGTGCAATGTGCCCCAGGACAACCCTTGAGCAGGGATGTTGGACCATATCACCCACTGTGATCCCTTCCAACCTGACCCACTCCGTGATTCTATGAAGGCAGGTACAAAGACCCAGCAAAATCCCTGTGAATGAGTTCCACAAGAGGAAGCCCAGAGCACAGTTGTTACATAGAGACTGAAAATGTAGATTATTTAAGTATAGTAATTATTCCACAAACCTACCGGCTGATTTAATTTTTTGACATGTGCATATTCAAAATGCCAGGTGTGGCACTGCATAAACCAGTTAAGGCCCTTTACAGAGAACTCATGAAGAATTGGTGCAGGATTCCATATAAAAGCACACATGAGCACACAAATAATGGATACAGGAAAAGAATTTAAATGATGGCTCAACTACACAATCTCAGCTACACCATCAGTTTCATAGGTATTGGTCAATTTGCAGCTTTTATCTAATCATGTACATAAAATCCTCCAATTTCACTTTTATTGAATTCAGGAGAAGATGTTTTGACTTCAGTGGGTACTGAATCAGGGGCTGTGGAATTGTATCTGGTTTTATACACTCTAGTTTTACAGATGTAATTTCCTTGACTCAATTAGGCTACCAGTGATTATGAAGAGCAGTACAAATTCCTCATGAGATTTCTGCATGGAAGCAAAGTAAAGGATGCTTCTGAATAATAAATTATTTTTAGGATACTTTTCTCCTCTGCGCAGACTTCAAGACCATGTTCGTTCTCACAATGGTAATAGTACTTAACCATCCTCTTTGGAGGACTATCCTAACTAGTTATAATAAGCCATTTGCAAGGCTTATTAAAGTTAACTTATGCACCCAGCAGATTTTCTTGAAGATGAATACCAAAGTGGTTTGTGTTCTAATGCTCAAAAGCAAATATCTCAGAAGCAAGATGGTGTCATCCAGATAAAACTTTTCATTAACAACAGATTAACCAGTTCTTTCACGCTGTACTTGATTCTTATCAAACTCCACTTACAGATAAGTACATCTTATTGATTAAAAGCAATCAAAGATAAACTCATTCCTACTCAAACAATGCCTGAATTCAAATCTAATAAGGGACAAACCTTGCACTTTTCAGCATCATCCTGCAAGGACCAAAAATCTTGCAATCAAGAGTGAATCACAATCCTGTAGTTTCCAGGTGGAAAAACCAAGGCAGAAAAGTTATATAGCTTATACAATTTGTTTTAGACCCTCCTTGAAATTCCCACAGAATTCCTATATGCTCATTACGTCTATTGGGAGAACACATAACCACAGGCTGTTGTCACCTCCCAGAACTGCAGCCTTCACAACTCCATGGATAGGAAACAGCCAGAGAAGTAGCTGGTACAGAATAGAAGCAGGCCAGGGAAACAGTGAGGGAAGATGTCAAAAGTTTACTTGTTTAAAATCCCTAACTGGTAAATACGTTCAGTTTCTTCTTAGACTTGCCTCTGCACATTGTCACTTCTAAAAGGGAATTTCAGAAGTTCTTGGTGGGCAAGGATAGCAGAGCTGTCCAGTGAACAACTCCTGACTCTCAGTTTTGGAGGCTGATTGTCTGCACAGGAGAGATTCCAGTCCTATCAATGAGACGACCAACAGTGTGAGCAGCTTTCTAACAAAGCAAATTTCAGCATTTTAGTTTACTTTTTGTAGCAACTAACACTCCAAAGGAATATGATTTAGTCCTCAGCAAGTCAAGACAGCAGAACAGAGGTTTTTAAATGCTGCTTACATGAGGCACAAAAAACACACACAGAACATCTGCTGCATTTAATTCGTCACAAGCAGCACAACTGAATTTGACCTACAGGGATCCAGTAACTTCTGTTTTTTACCATCCACAAGAAGAAAAAAAGAGCAAAGAATGTGGTTCTGCAAAGGAAACCAGATAGCACCAAGATCCCAACACCTGCAAAGCCAGAGAAGTGAGAACTAAGTAACAGAATCACAGGAGACCAGGTTGGAAGGGACCTCAAGGATCAGCTGGTCCAACCTTTCTTGGCAAAAGCATGTAAAGCACAAGATATTTGCTATGAAACCCCCAGTGCTAACTTGGTGTGATTATTTAAGCCTTTAGAGACACCCAGAAAGAGTGCAGGATCAGAGATATTTGTATATGCCTACCTACAGACACTACCTAGTCATATTAACACAAAGACACAAGGAATAAAAGGGATAATTAGAATCCTATCAAGGAAATGTGAAGATGGACTACATACAACCCAAGCTCACCAAACCTTCAGAGCGACCTGAAGGACAGCTGGTCCCTCCCTTTGACATACTTGAACCCTTTAGGTCTGAAAGCACATGAGAGATCAGGTCAGAGGAAACATCTCGAGATCACCTTGAAAACCTCCATCGTAGGATCCTTCACCCCATTAGCAAGGACATGCAGAGAGCACCAAAAATAATCTTGCACTGTCAGAAAGTCCTATGCTCTATTCACAACACCCTGTAACTGGGGCATACGTTAACGTTGTGCTTTCAAACAATAGAAATGTGTGTGCTCTTATCAAAAATCTCACTAAAAAGTAAACAATTACTATTGATTCTACTATTACTGTCTAGAACCAAAATAATAGCAGCCACCTTGTTTCTATCTTTCTTTGTGTTATTACATTTTCTAACAATAAAATATTCACTTTCTTACACTCCAAGATTGTACTTAAATTAAAATTTAAAAAGCATTATGAAAAGCTAGAGAAAGGGGATTATCCCAGTAACTTTCATTTTCCTTCTCAGTGCCAGTTAAAATCTACAGACATTTGTATTCTGTCTTTTTAACCTCCGTGAACAGTACTGAACATGTCTATAATTCGGCACAGGAATATCATGAATAATATACCTCTGGTCTCAGGTGTGCAGTAAAACCCAGTGTTACAGGAAGTGCATTCAGTCAGTTAACCATTATGAGCATTTTTAATTATCTTTAAATCAACAATTATTCCTAAAAGGTCCTCCAAACAATTTTTAATAAAAAACTAATTTACTACACACAAATTAATTAGTGTGAGATAAAATTAGTTGCATCTTTTTAAATGAGATTTCGCAACCAAGGTCAAGGGCAGTAAACACCTACTTCAAGTTCTAAAAGCCACTGCTTTTGGACTATGAAGTATTCTCAAATATTTTTTGCCTCAAGGAAATGAACAATTGGTTCCATTGTGATGGAAGAAAAGACTTAAGGGAAATAGGGCACTTCAGACTTCGGTGGATAATCGAGTGAAAACCACTCAGATGATGTTTTGATCAGGAGTTTGTTCAATTAAAAAAGAACAAGTTTTGGCACAAACCTAATCATGGCAATAAATTTTCAGGACCTATAGTGCTGTTCAGAGATACGTGTGCCAGTGCTAGAAAATGGGTTGGCTGCTTATATTCCTCAGCAACCTACAGCCCAAATGGAGATGTCTAACGTTTCAGACTCAGGCAAACACAGTCACGCCACTCCAATAGTGCCACCTGCTGCGTACTTGGAAAGTGTACAGGGCTCTGGAGCTCCAGCTAACTCAATTTAAAGATTGATTGACTGATTAAAAAGAAATCACACATTGGTGTGCGTGCATGACAACAGGAATTTATTTTTATTTATTAGTAATACCTAAACAGGCAATACCTAAAAGGAATTCCACTATGGTATAAGAACAGAACCCATGGGTAATGCATTTTCAAGTTTATCCCACTGGCATAATAAGGATTAGCTACATCAGCTCACTACACATCAAAGTCACAATTAACCTCATGTATTTTCTGATGTCACGCAGATTAGAACTGCAATTCATTTTATTAATCATATCCTGGTTGCAAATTATTCACAAAAAGCACACATACACATATATATGTGTGTGTCTATATATACAGACACACAGCTATGCCTTGGTGGCAAAGTGTACCTGCACAAACATACACACACACAAACCCATACACACCTCCAGAGACTGAATCAACTGCATCTCAAATCCTATGTGCAGTTTTGGGCCTCTCATGACAAGAAAGACATTGCTGGAGTACGTCCAAAGAAGAGCCACAGAGCTGGGAATGGGCCTGGAGCTCAGGTCTGATGGGGAGCAGCTGAGGGAGCTGTGGGGGCTCAGCCTGGAGAAAAAGAGGCTCGGGGGGACCTTCTCACTCTTAAAACTCCCTGAAAGGAGGCTGTAATGAGGTGGGGGTCAGTCTCTTCTCCTGGGTGACGAGTGACAGGACGAGAGGAAATGGCCTCACATTGCACCAGGAGAGGTTCAGACTGGATATTAGGAATATTTTTTTCATGGAAAGGATTATAAAGCATTGGAACAGGCTGCCCAGGGAAGTGGTGGAGTCACCATCCCTGGAAGGGTTCAAAAAACACTTGGGGAATGGCACCTCAGAACATGGTTTAACGGTGAACATGGTGGCGCTGGGTTGACTTGCTGATCTTAAAGATCTTTTCCAGCCTTAAAAATTTCATGAAGACTCTCTATTCACAAGTTTTTTCCTGAAAAGGAAACAAATTGCGATGTATATGGGATTGGCTGAGCTAATCCTGTTCCCAGTTCCACTACTCTGCTGTACCACCTGGAGTCATTCCCTTCATTTCACTGGGCATCTGGGTCCTTTACCCACTTTGTGGGTTTGTTGCTTATCTGTGCAACTGCTCGGGAAGGGACTGCCTTGTATAAACTATTCACATATCTACGTGTGATGGCTTTTCCATGATCCCAAGGGAATGGTACAGTACAATTAATAATAATTTCTGATCAGATACAAACTCATTACACGTTAAATGCTCTTCTAACGAGAAGTGAAGCGTGCATCTCTGAAGACAGAGCCTATGTTTCAGGTTTAAGGATGTTATCCCAGTAATTCCTCCTGCCACACACAGGCAGGCTGCTGCACAAGTCACTTTCACAGGAGGTCAGAGAGTCAAATAGTGTGACTGGAATTTTAAAAATGTTGGGTAACTTTTATGACCATTAATAATGTTTGTATTGAATGCCAGCTCAAACTGTAGTGAGGTTAATTAAATCTCCTGTCCCAATGTATAAACCTACTGCCTGAAGGTCCAGAGGCAGACTCCATGTGACAACAACTCAGAACACTGGACAAACAAGGCAACTGAGGCACTGCTTGCTAGAGAGCACCAGGTGTTTGTCACTGCTGAAGGCAGGGTATCAAAGTAGATCTAACAAAGCCATGATACATCAGAACAATTCTAACATGACACGTGCTTTTTCTGGGGTAGAGAGAAGCCAACTTCAAGAGTGTCCAGTGTCTGACAGAGAATTGTGTTTACTGTTCTTTCCCTGGTTAAGGCAGGAATGGACTGCAGTTGAGGTGGGTAACACAACTGTAAGACACAAACATATTGGGAAGGCAGGAGTAATTATTAACAAGTCAGCTACAGCAAACTTACACATGCGAGCCTGCTGAGCCTTCCCAGAGCTCTGCACTGCATAACTAGAGTCTTGTCACCTGCAGACACAGAGCTTCCAAGGGGATTCCCAAGATCTGCAGGAATATGAGCCTGATTCAATCATTTATGATGCAACTTGAGGAATATGAAGGAGCAAGTGAACTATCTGAGCTCAGGCAACTGGGAAGTTCAAGCGTGTTGAACAGTCTCAGGGAAGAGAACAGCTGTGACATTTCAAGCTCCTGCCAAAAGCCTCCTCTGAAATCAGCCACTGCAGCACTTTGGGCACACCAGCAGATTTCCACTACAAAATGCATGCCAGCCTGCAACAAACTGAACTTTTACCCCTTCCCGAACAGGAAAGGCCCCAGAATTTCTGAAGCAGCAAGGAGTGGATTATATGTCTCACAATGAGGACATTCAGTAATACCTAAAACTTAGTCAAAAACTTGACTAACTTAAAAACTTAAAACAACCAGGTAGTCTTTCCAGTTACACAGATCAGCCAACTGAGGGTCTACTACTTTTATTAGCCACAGAAGATCCTGACTATATAATCATTAATAGCTTTATAATTTTTTTAATCAGTGAATAAAGCTTCTGCTCATTTCTATTGTTTTTGTAATGGATCTTAAGAAATGGCATCTTTTTCTTATATATAAATTTTATAATAACATATTGTTGCTTCCCAACTATACCCAGTATTTTGTTAGAAAACAAAACTTGGAATTTATTACTCAATTCCCTGATACCATCTAACAACACACCTTCCTTACCAGAGTGTAACACATCTTTCTGCTCTTACCCTGTGTGCACAAAGGGAATGTAACCATTTCAGCTACACAGATGTAACTGTAGTAGCACAGCTGGTTTTTATAGAGAGGATTTAACATCTTGCCTGGTGAAAACAAGGTTGTGGAGACCCCATAACAACCTTCCAGCATCTGAAGGGAGCCTATAGGGAAGCCGAAGAGGAACTCTTCATCGGGATTTGTAGTGACAGGACAAGGAGTAATGGTACAAATTGAAAAAAGGGAAGCTTAGGCTGGATATTAGGAAGAAGTTCTTTACTGTGAGGGTGGTGAGACATTGGAACAGGCACCCCAGGGAGATTGTGGATGGCCCAACCTTGGCAGTGTTAAAGGCCAGATTGGACAATGAGAAGTGTCCCAGCCCATGGCAGGGGGGGTTGGGACAAGATGGTCTTTAAGGTCCCTTTCAACCCTTAACATTCCATGATTCTATGAACTTCTCTTGTGCCACAAACCTGTGCAAGCTTTCATAAGTGAGTAGATATTGCCAGTCTAACAGCTGTGGTTTATGTCCTTCTAGACACAAACTCTTCTCAGCCAGAAAAATAAAACACCCCCTCACAAGGTATCTTGGAAATAGACCAATGGATAAATAAAAGTCTACTGTCAAAGCGATAGGAGTGTTATCCATTTCTAAGAGAAACTACCATTTTCTTTGCACTCAAGGCAACTTCAAACTATTAATCTTCCCTACAATTCCACTGACTTTAACTCAGTTAGAGCATGGTGCTAGTAATACCAAGGTTGTGGGTTTGATCCCCATGTAGGTCATTCACTTAAGAGCTGGACTTGATATCCATGTGGGGCACTTTCAACTCAGAATATTCCGTGATTCTGTGACTTCTGTTGTGCTCGATGGAAGATGTTTGCACAGAGCAATCCAAGCCTGCACTTCCAGTGCAGGAGATTCACAGTTCTAAGTGTATCACAGGACTTCAAGTCCACAAAAATGGAAAAAAACTATCATGGAATCCACTGCTATTTCCTCTGGCCATATGTCACACTGTCCATTGTGACAAGCGCCCGCCTGGCTCCTGTGAGCCCGGGTTCCATCGGAACCCACTGCTGCTGCTGTGCCCACAGCCCCCGCCCCGGCCGCTCCGGACCCTTCGCCTCAGGGACAGCGGCTCTCGCCTTGCTCCCCGGAAGGAGCTCAGGGAGCAGCTGGGTGGATCCTCGAGCATCCCCCAGAGGCTGTGCTGATCCCACGGGGTGCAGGTGGGTGCCTGGGGCTGCCACAGGGTACTCACAGCTCAGGGGGATGCACAGGACGCTGCTTTGGTGCCTTCGCTCCCCCAGCCACGAGGGACATGTCAGACCTAGGCCAAGTGCTTTTCCTCCTTGTCTTTAGGAAAAATTAATGCACCCTGCTTTATTAGCCTGCATTTATTAGCCAACCATTCTGGCAATCCTCTGTCCCTCCCATCAACAGTTTGGCTTTCAAGCCTTATTTCTCTACTTGGTTTATGTCACACAAAAGGTAAATTGTCTGTAGAGGATGAAATTTGGGTTACAAAAACTCAGTCTTGCATTCAAAGTGGCTCTTAGGAAATACCCCTGACTGTTTACTCAAATTAGTTTTGAGAAAGACCTTTTAAACCCTTACCAAAAGTGTGTCACTGCATGAAAATGAGCAGATGCACAATTGTATTAAAACTACAGTTTAACTGCATTTTTTTTTTCACATACTACTGTCTTGGGCCAGTGATAGACCTATTTCAGGGACAAAAACTTGCAGTACACAGCCCAGGCACAGCTTTGTACTTTACCTGATATGATCAAAAGCCATATGTTTTTCAAATTTTTGCCTCATTATGAGATAATACTGTTAAAAGTTCATTAAGTTTTAAAATTTAGCTTACCATGCATTCGAAGAGTTTGCTCAGCTCTCGTCAACAAAATTATTATTTCTGTAGTTTATTTCATTTTATAGAACAGCAGAAGTCCTGAATGAGTCAGAGTAAGGCGTTCCTGTCTCCAGCCTCCCAATTCCAAGTGTTGTTGGCACATATTTTTTTGACCCTGCACCCAGACCTGAATACTTTAACATATTATTTAAAAGGGAGCAATAAGCACAAAAGCATGAAGGCATAATAAATCCTCCCCTCCCACCCCACTGCCCCAAGAAGTGTCAGCAAGAGTGTAACTGGGTGAAAGTTAAGGAAGGGAGAGTAGGGGGGGGAAAGACACAAAATACATGGGAAAAAACATAGAAAAAAGATTTCCCAGGTGGAACTCCTGGCCTGGGGATGTCTCCACAACAGCATGCCTGTAAGAATTAGCATTGCTACATAAACCAGTATTACCCAGCCTTTTCTGCACTTGACTGTGTTGAACGAGGGTTTGTACTTCACTGTTTTTTTTGGCAAAGGTTCACATGCTCACAACCTTAAGTAAACATTAAATCCAGCTATCCAGTCCTGATCGTGAACTCTGTATGCAGGAGCTCCGGGCATACGGCATGAAAACAACCCGACTGACATCCACAGCTTCAGTGCAGACCAGGCAACTCCTGACCCAAGTCACCGTGCTTGGAAGAAAGTTATCCCTTCACTTAAGAAGATTTCAGATGTTTCAAACTTGATTTGGTTTTTTTTTGCCAGCACAATGAAGGAAATGTCCTGCTTCTGCATGACTTTTTCTTCCTTGTTGGAACAGATGGTGAAGGCTTACAAATACGTGACTGGTATTTTTTCAGTGACTCATAGCTCAGAGCCACAGGTTTCAGATGGTGATAAGAAGCTCACCAAGATGGATGTGAGCGTACTTGAGGAGCAGTATGACCATATAAAACAGAAGCAAAAACTGCAACCACAAATTATTGTATATAAAACAGGTACGCTTCTATTTGTAGAAAAAAATGCATATGTAATGTAAAGATTATTTCTTTATATCTTTAATAATTCCTAGTTTCGTTCTTTTTGTGTTCAGCTTCAAGAGAGATAAAAGTAAATTCCTTTTCTCTCATTTTGGGGCTTTATTCCTGTTGCTGAAAGAGGGTTTTATATTTATATCAATAAGCTTCATGTCAGTGAAATATTAATACGTATTTGCAACAGATGAACATATTTGAGGTAAGGTTTTACAGGTTTTATATCAGTAAAATAAAGTTCTAAACATAAATAGTAACTCTTACAGGAACCATATTCTTCATGTCTATGATAAGTGTATTTGTGCAACATATTCTGTAATATTTCTCTCTCTTTAACACTTCCATCAGAACCAGCAACTCTGGGTTATTTTTCTTTTTTTTTCCCTTCTCTATCTGTGTAAAGAAAGACTAAGGAAGCAATGGCAAATATCAAGTAACGAGCACAAGTTGGGGTTTTGTTAAAAAATAACTTTAATTAAAAGTCATAGTGATTAACTAAGATACAAGCTTTGAACAAAAGGTCCTGTTTGAAAGTATTTTCAGTGCATATTGCTTGGAAAGTGCATAAATGGAAAAACAAGTAAGAATATGTATCACTCATCTACCTTCTATGTCAAACAGATTTTACATAAGAAACTTGCAATTATTTTAAAGCTTTTAGTTAGACTACTTCTCACAATACTACACTGATACATTAGCTTTCCAAGTTAAAGTGATATTGAGAATACTAAGACAACTAATGAAGTTGTCTTCTGAATTTAACTGTAATATAAAAAACATGCTTCATTCACCTCTCATATTAGTATTTAGCTCAGTAAGTGTAGAACTTAGGTTATTTCATTCTTTACATTTTCTTCTAAGTTTTTCAGAAGTTCTAGCATTTGGCTATGTCACACTTTATGATCAAAACAATTGGAAAAAAACAATGTAATTATGAACTGTACAACAGATTCGCTTCTTCAATATTCTTTCATCCAAATGTTTTGAAATTCTCATGTTAAAAGAATTAAGATCTCTGTGAGGAAGAAAAAAATACATATACAAGCTTATTTTATCAGGTATCAAAAAGCAGCTAACTTGAAGAAAAAACAGTCCATCTAATCAGCTATAGCAAAAATATGTTAGTTAAAGAAAGGGAGCAGAAGCCTTTATTCAGATTAATTGAAATGAAGTTTCAGATATAATGAATGTAATCAGAGCAGATTTTTTGCAAGGCCATTTGAAGATCAAAATATGTAAGAAAGTACGACTGCACAGTTTCTGTGGAGTTTAAAATGTAGTAGGGCTAAAAATCCACAAATATTTTTATACACATGCACATGCCCCAAAACATTCACAAAACCACATAACCTGCTGCACTGAACTTCTATCTTCAAACAACCTGTGTGGAAAGAATTCATGTCACTGTTAGAAGCAGTCAGAGTTTGGGCATTTTTAGTTATGCTGAATTCTCAGGGTCCTAAAAGTTTATCTTGTACACTCCTGTGGAAGCTGGGAAAACCTATTACATGGCTCAGCACTTTGCACCTGTTACATGGATCAGTTTTCAAGAATATGTGGAGCAGAAATGAACACTGCCATATCAGGACTACCCTACATTATCCCAAAATTCCAGGTAGTTCCAAAAGGCAGTCCATGTATGTATCAGTGATTAGTACAGACAGCAAATTGTTTCCCTACCTCGAGGGTAAAATTATGGCTGTGCTGGGAAAGGGGTGACAACAGCACCACCACAATCCCCACAGATACACACAAACCTCAAAGGCCAGACACACAAACCCTCATGGAAGGAGAGCACTTTCAGTCCTTTGTGGTCTTAAAAGTCCCTCCCAAAGGTCTTTGTTCCACCCAGTAAAACCCTGCTTTGCTCCTGCCTGGTAAACCAGCTGTCATTCCATGTAACCACAGGGATTTTAAGCACTGTAGGTTTGTTGCACCACAGTTGGAGTGGTAATTCCAGGTTTTCTGGAGGACTTTTAGCTTTGTGTGTCACTACCTGTCTGCAGGAGTCGTGAAATCATGGACTTTAAATGGAACTTAAGACCCTCTAACTTCTCCAGGTTTTTGACAGAGCGGTTAGTAACCAAGAAGTCACCTGAAAACAACTTCGTTCTGTTTCCTCCCCAATACACACAGCCACGTTCATGCTTCTGCCCACTCCTGATTATTTGAGAACAAAGACCATGACAAGATTTGAAAGGCTCCAGCTAGGGGATAATACAGCAGTGTATTCATTATTTATTGGCTAAGAAGCTGAAAAACAGTATTTACTTTAGGAATTAAATGGGACTATTCAGCACATGCAGTCACAACAGAATAAATACTGGGGCTCTGATTGCAGAAATCTCTTCCAAGTATTTCCCAAGCTAACCTGAGATAAAATTAACTTTTGCCACTCCAGAACCTTAAAAGTTTCTATTGATGATGACAGCATATGACTAGATGGTAAACAACTCTGCAACAAGGCTATAATACACAACTTACATAGAAAAAAAAGACAGAGAGACAGAAAGAAAGGTCTATATAATTGCAGCTTTCTTGAGAAGTTTGGACAATGCTGAAGGTGTGTTAATTCAACACCCAGTGGTTCAGGACTATCGCATTTCTACTCAAGGTCATTGCTCAGTTTTGTGTGCCGCGCCTGTAGCCAAGCACGGAATAAAATCAACCTTGAACTCAAAACCAGTGCACACTATTAAAATTGGGTTAGATTTGTCACTCTGAACTTTCTGATCAGCTCAAGACAGACCATAATTCTTCTGATGACCAGTTCATAAGGTTCTAGATAACACCTAAAGTTGCCTGTCAATGTCAGTTCAGCCAAGAGCACAGTTAACACCCACAAGAATGTGCAAAGCTGCCTCCCCTCAGTCTTCTGGTTCCATTCTCTCTCGATTTGTCTCCCACATACAGAGAACAAGCCCTGGTTTTCACAGCTTGATGCGATACTGTGCTGCTCTGCAGAACACACAGGGCTCTGTTTTGCACGTGGACCTTTTTGCAGCCGGCCAAGCTCAGCTTAATTTCTCGGATAAGGTCCAGTCATAACTTCAATTCTCACTGTTGCATGGTAGAAATTGTGTGTTCTTATCTCTCTGAGTGGTGTCACCCTAAGAAATTCTGTTAACACACTTCACTGTACAGATGGATGCACAAACACACCTGTATCTCAAAGCTCTGCACGTGCTTCAGTCTCCTTTCTCCCGGTAACGCGGCACGAGAGCCAGAGAGCCAGTGCGGGCTAACGTGGTTCTCTCTTCCAGCCATGCTCCAAAACAGCTCTTATCAGATTAACCCTGCATGGCCAAGGAGCAGAAAAAGTTCTGTGATATTATGCTGGGGTTGTTGTTTCGGCAGTGGGAGCCCAAGGCAGCAGTGAAAGCCCTTGCTTAGCAAAGTCCCTGCTGTACAGGTTCATTTACTGCAGTAAATCAGCTGGGTCTGACATCTGCAAATATTTATTCATAAAGATGACACAAAAGGCAGCTATAAAGCAGAGGTTGTGCTGTTGGGTTTTTGTGCAGGCAGCATCCTACTCGAACTAGCTTCATTTCAAATTCAGGGTTACAACCCTTTTAAAACAGCTGTTCAGAGACACTCAGAATATAATCAGCACTCTTCTATGTCTACTTTTCTCCCTTTAATGTGTTTCAGAACTTATCCTGCAACAGACATAGTCGCTATAACTCAACCCTGTAAATAAGGCCAGCATTCTGCACAACCCCTACTTTAAACTATATTTATACCAACTGAAGTATATTTCATTAGTGTCAATGGATTATCTTTAGTGTAATAGATTGGTTTCTGTTCATTTTCAAGACACAGAAAACTGGTCATGTCCAGCAATTTGATGAGTTCTACATGTAATTAAAGTAGCATTAGCATTTCTATCCCAAATACCTTAAACATTTTTAACAGTAACTTTCACAGTGCTTTAGAAATTAAGCTATAGGGGTAGAAGAAAAAAAAAGACCAGATTCTCTCCCACTGCTACAGCTACTCTATACCTTTCACAGAGGAAGCTGATTCCTCTAAGTGATCATTCAGGCAACACTAGTGTGATAAGTTATTTACACTATTTATACTGACTGGAATAGTAAAATTGCAGTAAAATAATAAAATGCAAGCCTATAATGTTAATGATCCCTCATTAAGAAAAAGAAGACATTCACAACTAGTTTCATCTAGAAATAGTCACAATATTATTAAGCTGTGAATACAAACTTCAAACAGCATCAAACAGAACATTTTTGTCTTTCAAATTACAGCACTTGCCAACACACTGAGCAAGTCCCTACTCACCTTAAGAAGTTTTGCTTACAAGCAATTAATTACTGAAAGTCGATTCTCAATCTGTGCTGTTAATGAGTCCTAGAGTACCAGTTAGATCAATATTGTCTTGATAAATTTCCATTTTCAATTGACTAAAACTAGGATACCATTTATGCTCTCAGAACTGCAAAAGCAAGCATGAAGTAGTTCTACTCCTTAACCTGGCATCAGAAGAACTTGCACTACTCTCAGCCACTGAAAGAAAGAGCACAGATAAACTCATTTTGAAGCTTTTCAGATTAGTTTATGCTGCAGAAATCATACCTTTGATTTTTGTCACCACAGTAACGTGCACAAATGCATTTCTCTTGCAGGTGGACATGAATCTGTTCTCCCAGAATCAATGGTCAACCCTGTTCTAATTAATAAGAAAGTTAAAAGATCAAAGTCATGTAGAGGAGATGTCCCTGTCAGAAAGGTCACACTGGAGACAACCAACAGTGGTGACTCAGAAGACGACTTCTTATGGCGCATCCACCTGGGAACTCACCGCCTGGGGCAGGGCCCTGGACAACGAGATTCCTGGGACCTTTCCCACTGCAACAACACACCATGGAGTTTTGACAACCAGAGACTGATTTCAAAGGGAAATGACACACTGCAGACCAAGGAATCGGGAGGAGCAAGTGAACTGTCTGAGCTCAGGCAACTGGGAAGTTCAAGCGTGTTGAACAGTCTCAGGGAAGAGAACAGCTGTGACATTTCAAGCTCCTGCCAAAAGCCTCCTCTGAAATCAGCCACTGCAGCACTTTGGGCACACCAGCAGATTTCCACTACAAAATGCATGCCAGCCTGCAACAAACTGAACTTTTACCCCTTCCCGAACAGGAAAGGCCCCAGAATTTCTGAAGCAGCAAGGAGGCTTGGATTATACGTCTCACAATGAGGACATTCAGTAATACCTAAAACTTAGTCAAAAACTTGACTACAAGTTAAAACAGCCAGGTAGTCTTTCCAGTTACACAAATCAACCTGCTGAGGTCTACTACTTTTATTAGCCACAGAAGATCCTGACTATATAATCTTTAATATCTTTACAATTTTAACATATGATTTCATCATTCACTTTCAAGATATTCAAAATAAATTCTGATGTATTTTTTAAATCAATTAATAAAACCTCTGTTCATTTCTATCGTTGTAAATAGACTTAGTAAATATAATTTCTTTCTGATACATAAATTTATCACAATATATTGTTGGTTGCCATCTATCCCCAGTGTTTCATTAGATAACTAATGAGGTCTCCCCTTCTGCAAGATCTTTAGAGGGAGGAGACCCTCTCTTGCAGGTACTTTTCAATGACACAAACAGGAGCTATGCATCACCCACTTCCAGCTGCAAGTGTTCAGACAGGTCTCTTTTTCAAATGTAGGCTTCACAAAAATTGGAGATAGGAAATGTCTCCCCATAGTAACTGGGTTTTTTTCTTCACAGTAGTTCAGTATTTAAAGAATGATTAGGAAGAAAAAAAAAAGATAAAGCATAGATATCCCTAATAGGTATAACAGGGAAAAAGTACTAGATAACAATTAGTCCACATGAAACAAGAAATTACCTGGAAGGAAATACTTCAATAACTTCATTGTCCTTTGATTGAATTAGTTATCTTAATTAAACATGGACCTTGAAAACCTTGGTCTTAAATTCAGTGCAGTTTTATGCATGAACTAAGCAACTAACTCCTTTGTAAACTCTTTCATACAAACACTTTGTCCTTTCCTCCGGCTTCTCTAGCACACTACTGTGCTTTGTACTGATTGGAACTAATTTAGAAAAGGCATTTTGCCTTTAGAGAATCTTTCAGTTTAATTTCCAAGGACATTATGAAAGAACATTTTCAGTAAGTTTTCACTTGTTAGTGGAGTAGTTTCAGTTATGAGAAAAGTTGCTATACTAAGATTTCAAGAGACTGGAATATTACACACACACAATTGTCTAACGAGAAAATTACGGGTTTTTTTCCTAATGCAGCTGTAGTAAAAATGAAACCTAAAACTTCAAATACTAGAAAGTCCCACTTCTCAAGGGCACCTGATCTGCAAAACTTCTCCTGTTAACTTCTTCATGTTTGGCCATCATGGGCAGGAGCTTTCATCACTGTTACCACAGATGTAGCCAAGTTTCAAGGACTGAACTCAAGACTGCCATAAAGCAAGTTTACTCTGAGTTTATCAGTAGGTAAGCCTGACTGATTTATGCACGTGGAGGAACCTGGAATCCTGAAATTCTAGTTCAGTGTCCTGTTCACAAGCTCATGATCCCTGTGAGGTTCCCGTTTCCAAAGCTGGAAATGGGACCCTCATGTAGTCTGCATGACTTCCTAAGGAAAATGTTAGGACAGTCCTGCAGGTCCCTCCATTCTAGAATAGACCACACTGGTGTGCAATGATTTCAGCCACACATAAATAAAACAGAATAAAATAGAATAAAATCCCTTTGCTGCTGGGACAGCATGCTGCTGGTCACATGAAAGAATCAGCCCACATGAGTTACTTGTAACTGGTGTTACCCATTAAAAGAAAAGCTTATGTCTTTTACAGGTATCAAAACCATTCCAGTCCCTCTGAGGGCCTCAAATACAAAACATAGTATTGAGCAGCCCATATTGAACAGCCAGATCCCTGCAGCCTCGCACCCTGCTCCCATTCCAGGACATTCTGGGGAACTAGAAGTGACACTGGAGCACTGCCTCAGCCTGAGGTGGTGTTTAGCACCAGGTTTTCCACATCCCTCATGTATTCTTCCAGCCCAGTCTCCAAACCCAGGTTAACTTTTGAGAGCCCCACAACCAGCCAAGACCCTGCCCACCCTGTTCATGGGGAAATACAAACTCCCACACTAAATCTCACCCTCAACACTGATGCCTTCAAAAAACACAGGAAAAAAACCCAATCTGCACACTTGTGCCTCACACACAGAGAGATGATAGATGAGGGGTGGCTGCAGAACACTCAGCCCCGACCCAGCCCCAGCCTCTCCTGGAGGGACAGTCCCTCACACAGCCTTGGGGACCCCCACCACATCACAGGGATGAGCCATCAGATACTCTGGAGCCAGAAGCTCCTGCTGTTGTCCAAAAAATCAGGTTCATTACCCAGTGTGCAACAAGCCAATAATTACACGCTTGAGAGAGATATTATTTATTTTAGAGTTGTGCAAGCCTGGGTGCTCTGTGGTATTCCACAAATCAAGCACGCCAACTATCAAAACTTTTTACTATTTATACATTTTAGCAAACAAAGGCATTGTTGTTCATTTACTGCAAGTTAGATAGTTCTCTTGTTAATTAGTATTCCATCTTCTACTGGTTAATGATTCTCTCACTTCTTATGCTAATTATTCCGCATGCTCAGTCTTTCTCTTCTTTTGAATCTGTGGGTTTCTTGGGTCAGTAGTCGTGATGTGTCCCTGCCAGAATTACCTTTTACCCAGTTGGAGCTGAGTTGGTTTTATTTGTTTCTTCCTTATCTTCAAGTTCTGCCAAATGTCCTTGTGGCCTGTAAATTCTGCATTCTTTGTGTCCACTATCAGTAGTAGCTCCTTCTTCCCAAGCTTTGTTAACCTTCCCCAAGGTCTGAGATCATTGAAACATGTCAAGCCCTAAACCTTAACAAGGCAATTCTACCAACAAGTAATTTATTTTTCTAACTCCTGGCAATCACTTAGAACTTGTAAGCTGCTGTTTCATGGGTTATGTCTCACAGAACCACAGAATCGGTCGAGTTGGAAGGGGCCACAGTGGTCATCTGGTCCCACCTCCCTGCTCCAGCAGGGCCATCCTAGAGTGCATGGTACAGGATTTTATCCAGATGGTTCTGGAATATCTCCAGTGAGGGAGGACTCCACACCCTCTCTGGGCAATCTGTTCCAGTGCTCGGTCACTGCTCAGGGAAGATTTTCCTCATGTTCCGACGGAATTTCCTGTGCACCAGTTTCTGCCTGTTGGCTCTTGTCCTACTGCTGGGCACCACCAAGAAGAGCTTGGTCCATGCTCTTGGCACCCCTCTTTAGGCACTTACATCGATGGGGTAAATCTCCTCAGGGACAGGACAAGAGGACACGGCCTTAAGCTGTGCCAGGGGAGCTTTCGGTTGGACATTTGGAGGAATTTCTTCATGGAAAGGAAGATTAGACACTTGAATGGGCTGCTCGGGGAGGGGGTGGAGTCACTGTCCCTGGAAGTGTTTAAGGAAAGACTGGACGTGGCACTCAGTGCCATGGTCTGCTTGACACGGTGGTGTTCCATCATAGGTCAGACTGGATGACCTCAGAGCTCTTTTCCAGCCTGACTGACGCTATGATTCTGTGATTCTTTTCGTTTTCACCAGGCTTGAAAGCATGCAGAGACCAAACACTGAGGCACCCTGACTGAAGGGAACTCTGACACACTGCGCGGCCGGCAGCGGCCACGCCCCGGCGCCTCAGAGTGAGGGCAGGGCGCGGACATGGCGGGCGGGGCGCGGCTTCACGCACGTCACGCCCGGCTCCCTGGGCCTTCCGGGCTGCCGTAGGAGCCGCTCCCGATCCTCTCCCTCAGGGACAGCGGCCCTCGCCTCCCTCCCTGCCTCCCTCCCTCCCGGGAAGCGGCTCAGGCAGCAGCTGCGTCGGCCCCCGAGCTTCCCCCGGCGGCGGCTGTGCCGAGCCCGCAGGGCGCAGGTGGGTGCCCGGGCCCGGGGCCGTGCTGGCACCGCCGCGGTGACAGCGGGGGACTGGTGGTGCCGGAGCTGCCCTGGCACGGGAGGCGCTGGATGTGCTCCTGGGGAGGGATGAGGATGCCCCGGCACCCCGGGCCCGCAGGGATGGGGCTGCCGTCCTTCTGGGTTTGCTCATGACGCTGCTTCAGTGCTTCCCCTCCTTCAGCCACGGAGGAATGTGTCAGCTGTGCTTTCCTCCTTTTTAGGGAAAATTGATGTGTCCTGCTTTATTATCCAGCCGTTCTGACAGTCCCCTGTTCCTTCCACCAACAATTTGCCTTTTGAGCCTGGTTGCTGCATCTTATGTCATGCATCTTATTTCTCCGTGTGTTTTATTTCACGTATAAGGCAAACTGGCCTTAGAGGATGAAATTTGATTTGCAGAAGCTCAGTCTTGCATTCAGAGTGCTTCTTGGGAAATACCCCCGGTTGTTTACTCAAATGAGTTTTTAGAAAGTCCCTTTAAATTCATACCGAAAGTGAAATTGTGTCAGGAGCATTTGTGGCGTTTCATGGCTGATGGAAAAGTAAGTCACAAATGTTTTTGCTATGGATTCTCATGCAATGTAGTGATGGTGTGATGGAATTTATTGTAAGTGTTAGAAATGTTACATATAAAATCATAGGTTTTGTGTTTGTGAAAGCAAAATTTTATTTTTTAGAGGGTTTATAAGAATAAGTTTGACTGGGGACTGCAGTGGTGTTTCCTGTTTTGATAGCTTAATTTAAAATCACAAACTTACCAAGCTATAATATTGATAAACAGATGAATGACCAGTTTATAAATGTCACCTGTATTTACAGTTTTAGTCTTAAGCATCGATTGCAATTTTAAATTTTATTTGGGTGACCCAAAACCATGAATAACTTTTTTTGTTAATGTTAAGTAGAATTATGGATATGACATGGGTCTTCAGCATAACTTAAAAGTAGGAAAATGATGGTTACAGGCTGTTCATGAGAATTCCCTGACGTATTTTGGGAAAGGGGGAAAGCTGCATTAGTAACTACGGTGCAATGTTTTGAAAATTAAGTGGTTTTGTCACTTTTAGCTTTGTAAATGCCATTGTTTGCCTTGGCTCTAAAATAATAGCAGCGGCATCCCATCAGGAAAAAGAATGTGTGGTTGTCTCTGCTCGTTTTGACAGACACTGTGCAAATTACAGCAATCCAGCTGGAGGGATTGTTAAACCATCCACTTGCCCAGTTCATCCCTCTGACTCCTGTTTAGAGGAGAGCATTGTCAGTGCAGCTTCCAGGGAATTCTTTGTAGCCCAGTAAAGCTGGGCTTGAGGTAAGGCTGACCAGTCAACTTACCATGTATTGGATATTTGCCTACATTTTTTTCCCCCTCAAATAGTGTTTTTTCTGAGCCAGGAGCAGTTTTTGAAACAGAGAACTCTTCCCTTTTCTCCTGAGAGCTGTGCGCCAATAAACAAGAGTGAAAGATGGAAACCACTCTGAAAGAAAAGTGAAACTGATTAATCAAATTTCATGCCAACCTTAGTGCATGTATGCCAACATTTTCAATGTTTTTCTGGATAAATTAAAGGACATTTTCCATATGATTCCCAGTGTCCAAGTGCCACAAGTCTCCCATGCTTTATCATGCACCTAGTTTGTTTTTCCTTTTCTTGCCTTCTGTGTGCCTTCCCTGCTTCTTGGGGTGTTTGGGTTTTGGTTTTTTTCCCAGGGAGATGCTGATTGACTCAGAGTTTCCTGCTTTCTCTGAGCTGAATCAGAAGTGGTGGGTTGAGCAGCTCCATCCAGAGCAGGGCAGAACAACTGAATTGTCAATTTTGATGTATTGACACTTTCTGCAATCCCAGTTCATATGAGGGGATAGGAAGAGGTTTAATTTGTCTCAAAATGGCAGGGCCCGTCTAAGTTATCTCTACTCCAATCCAAATTTCACCCTCTTTGCAATAATTTTTTTCCCCATTTTTTCTCATAGTTTGGCCTCAGTTTCCCCTCTCCACCAAAACGCATGAAATGCGTTTAATACTCATCTTTTATTGCAGAATTCCAAAGCATCACTTAGACTTCTTGAAAAGCAAAATATCTTACTACAGGAAAGCTATTTTAAAGGATTGTTTAATTTTCTTTCTTTTCCCTTCCTACTGTGCTTTTTTTTTTTGGAAGAATGGCACAAAAGAAGTATTTGATAGCAAAACTGACAAGCTGCTTAAGAGAGGACAAAATTCAGCTTTGGAAACCACCATATACAAATGAAAAAAAAGAAGCTGGTAAAGAGATGAAGGTAAATATTTTCTCTAAGTTGATGTCATACGTCTTCCATGTCATACTGCTGGTGCATTTTCCCAGTTTTTCTTCTCGTTTTCTCAGGAGCTTGTACAAAAATATTCATCCAAGCTGAATATCAATGAGAATGATACAGAGAATATGCTTGAAGAAATACGGTGTAAAGCAATTGAGCGTGGGACAGGAAATGAGAATTTTAAAGTGACTGGGATTGCAAGACTTGATATATATCTGCCTCGTAGAAAAGTGAGTAACACTGCAAAAAAATCTGCATAAGTAGCTTTACTTTGAGCTTTTGAGTTCTAGATCTGTGTCTATGCAGATATTTTCACTTCAGCTTTTTCAGGTGTTTTGGATGATTGATCTGTGTCAGGTATATAAAACATGGGGAGAGGAGGAATGACATATTTTAGTTTCCCAGGTATATGGGAATATCATGGCAAAGGAATATAGTATTCAGGAGATGAGTAATTTTTCCCTCTAAGATTTAATAACAAATAATCCTTTAATTAAGAAAAGTAAGTTAGATTTAAGTGTCTGTTTCAATTTGATTCCTTCTGATGTAACTGCTTGTATTAGCAGTAAAGAACAGGCGTATTTTTTCAGCTGAAGAATACCTCAAGTGGAGTCAGCCTATTAATGTTGCTTGCCCTTGGAAATGAGAAGCAGGATTTTCTGTTGTGATGGCACTCACCTGTTCCCTTCATGGATTCATAGAATTACAGAGTCACAGAACCAATAAGGTTGGAAAAGACCTCCAAGATCATCGAGTCCAACCTTTACCAACCACCTTGTCAACTGAACCATGGCACTCAGTGCCTCTTCCAGTTGTTTCTTGAACACTTCCAGGGATGGAGACTCCACCACCTCCCTGGGCAGCCCATTCCAAAGCTCAGCCTTCTAGAGCAGACTCCTGAAAGCTTCTCCAGCAGAGAACTGAATTAAGTTTTGCCCTTTGAAAGTCAGGTTTCAACTTCTAGTTTCACGCATAAAGTACTCCTGTAGTGAAAAATAATTACCTGGGCTAAAGGGTAGAGAGTGTTAAGTGATTGCCATGCAGTTAAAACAACCAAATAGTTTCATAATTCTACTTTATAATGCTGCTGGGCAAAAAGGGGAATGAATTAATTTAAAATTGCAGTTTATCTAATCTGGGACCAGAGACACTAACAGGAATTAATCATGACTTAGCCAGTCACAGGTGAGTGGCATAATTGCAAAGCACAGTTAAGATTGGAGGAGCGTAATTAAATTAATTTAAATTGTTTGGTTCTGAATTTAGATTTATTTAATTCTGAATATTCTGCTGTTATAATGCTTATTTTTAGCACTACATAGCAAGTACTGGACTGGAAATTACTACTATGTATGTCCAGCCATAACTCTCTAAACATGATTGTTAGTTGAAAAAGAAATGTTGTTATAAAACAATTAATTAAGAAAATGTCCAAAGTATCTTGATATCATGCTTTTCCTTCCCTCTTTCTTTTCCCACCCAATATAATTAATACAGAGCAGGAAAATCCCACTGGAAACCAGTCTGTTCATCACAGGCAAGGAGCTCAGATCCCAGTAAGTGCAATCACCCTTCGTGCTTCTCTCATGAGACACCACCCTGTCATACAGCATTTTAAAAAATGCAAACAAATGCACTTTTTGTTTGATATAAGGTTTTTCTTAGCATGTATTCTCTGAACAGGATGTCCAGTGTCCCCGTAGGGCAGGCAGTTCTTCATGGGAACAGCTGTGGTTTAACAGATGGAAAACAGGAAAAAGGTAGTTCTGTGTAAATCCCCAGCAAGTACCTGAGAAGGCACCAGTGATCAGTGTTCCAAGTCTGTAACCAGGCAGATCTTCTGAACAGTGAACGTTACCTTCTCTTTCTTTTATGTTTTTAAGCCTTAAAAAAATCAGATTCTTTTCTGTCTGTTTTGCTTTTTCCCTTTTTGTATCCCAGATTTTCCCTATATGGTACACAAAGCTCTCTGATGATGTTATTTTAATTTTAGCAGTCTTTTGTAGCAAAAATTTTAAGCCATTTATAAGCACTAATTTTTAGTTTTTATTGCTATTGTAACAACAGTATTGTATAGCCTTACAAATTTATGCTCATGGATGAAATTATTTATTTCACAGGATAGCACAGGAATATGCATTACAAGAAAATGCTGTCAAAATAATCATAAATAAGAAGCAGCTTGATCTGGGTATGTATCTCTAGTTAAGGGTACATTTGTGCTAATTTTCTAGTTTTCTGATTCTCAGAAGAAAAATGGCCTTGTAACTATATTATTTCCAAAATTTCCAAAAAACAGCAGTTATATTTGTCAGGTTCTGCTTTACATGAAATGTAATAAATTATAATGATCAAAATTCTTAAATAGAATTAGATCAGTTAAAGAAATACTGTAATAAATGTTTAAAATCCCCTTTTCTAGTGTTGAAACACTGAAAAATGCACATTTAAGAGAAACTCTAAATTTCTTCAAAAACCTTATTGTATAATAGCACTTGCAAAGACTTTTTGTAATGCTTTGCCCGTGTTCAACCTGTCAGACTTGTGGGAAGTGATGATACAGCTTTTTCTTTGCTGTTGGCTCTGGAATATATCAGAATTAGGACCATGGACCTGATAGAAGGAACTTGGATTCAGTTCCCTGTTCCTCTGTCCTGTGCTCTTGTGGTGTATGATCCTGGACATGTTCTTACTCCAGTTTTTGCCTGAAGATCAATTAACTGAAATAGAAATAAAGGTATTTTTTTCAATGTCTTGAAAAAAAACAAGGAAAGAAACATATCAGTCACTCCAAAAGTACTTCTAAGATGCAAGTCTGATTCTAAATTTTGCTGACTATGTCAGTAATTTTCATGGTTTTTGACTGAGTTCTCAAGTCTTGCAATTTCAGTAGTTCCAGTACTTGAATTGTGTTATTCACACTCTGTTTTGCAGGTAAAACCCTTGAAGACCAGGGTGTCACACACAATGCAAAAGTGATGGTGCTTCAACTGGAACAGAGTGATGAGGAAACCAAAAGAAAAGTTCAGGAGGAAGAGCTTCAGTGCAAGAAAGAAAAAGAAATAAATGACAAGATGCAAAGAACTAAGAAGGGTTTGGAAATTCTAGCAGAGAGAGGTAAGTGGGCTTTTTGGGTTGGGGGGGAGGTGAGTGTTCATTAATTTTTGTGCATCAAAAATTATATTCTCAGAGGCCTTTCGGCGTGGAAGAGTGCCTATACCATGGCTGAATTTCAGTTCTTACTTTTCTAGGTTTCTACCTACTTGAAGACTGGATTTTAAGTTGACTAAAACTTTATTTTCTGCCCTTTTTACACAACGAGAAGGCTACAAAAAAACTTTGTCACTTTGAGAAGGATATAATATGAATCAATTATTTAATTGGCGCTTGGCAGTTAAGGGTCTGATGACTTGGGAGAAGCTGTAGATTTATTGTAGACATAAGCACAGTGGCATAATGTGTTATAAGTCATTAAACAGGTTTTTTTGCAGTTCAGCTGTGGCTGTGTGTAACCATGGCTTCATTGTGCAGAGCAGCTCATTTGTCACTGTCATCTGCAGCTTGGCTGTTGTGTTCTCGTTCCCTTGGATGTTGATTCCTGGCAACTGTGGATTAGGTTAAAGGGTTATAGTTCATTTAGCAGTAATAACTTTTCAAAATGAGGTTGTGTTTGTGAACTGCAGTGCTTGATGGTGAGTTTAAATCACTTCTCTATTCCATTGTTTGGCAAATCCACAAGCAAGGAACTGTGGAGCTGAGCAGGTAACGAATTCCTGCCAAATGCAGAAACACCTAAACAAAGCTTCAAAGCTGGTGACAGCCAGTTTCTTACCATAATATCAGATTTTGAACATATGACAGAAGTGTTTGCATTTTTTGGACTTAAAGAGTGGTTTAGACCCCAAATTTTGAATCCTGAATGGGGTCTCTTTATGGTTTTTGCCACTGTCTGTTACAGCCAATGCCAGGGTACAGATCAGAGTCTGTAGTGGGCTCCCAGGGTGAAGGTTCTCTGAGAGGTGTAGTAAGGTTTTAACAGCCCTTTTGTTTCACCTGAGAGAAACTGCAGGGCAAAAGCTTTTAATCTCAACAAACTCTTCCTTAAATGTCTTTTCTTTACAAGAAAATAATCTTTTATTGTAAATCGAATGGAAGTGAAAACAAAATTGATAGTTTGGTTATAAGCATTAAAGATGTGGGGAAGGGAAATACTGAGCTGTATTTTTTTTCAGCATTATCAACTGTGCTCAGTAGTATTTTTTATCTATTCTGTGCTTTAGTTGATACATCATTTCAAATGCTGTGTTGTGTAAAATGTAGGTGTTTTGTCTTCTGCGAAAAAAACTTCCTTATAATTCATGTAACTTTTAATACTGTGTCTAAATTTCTGCATGCACAAGGCCTTTTCCATAGTGACCTTTCTAGAAGTTCCTCATGTTCACCTGGCCAGAGCCACTGTTGGTTGCTATGTCCAGAAAAACACACATGCAGCCTTTATATGTAATTCTGGTTTTTTTGTTGTTCTTTGCTGTTTTGTTTAACAACCTACTAACATAATCTTGTGGCAGCAGAGTTGCTCTGTTGAAGGTGGTGTTTAAATTTTTAACTCTTTTATATCTTTCAGAGGAGTACTTGGATCCAGACTCTGTTCCATACCTAGATATAGCTAATCAAACTGGAAGGTCAATTCCGATTCCTCCTCAAGCTAAAAAAGTAGGTGAAAGCATCATACAGTGCTGTTAAGATGGCTCTTTAAAGTTTGATCTTTGAAAACATTTAAAATATGGGATTGAAATACAGTCTGACTTTCTGGGGATGTAACCCTTGGTCCACTAAATGTTTGCTTAATGCAAATAATTTTGAAATAAAATTTAAGTAGAACTCTATAGTGGGGAATATTTCAGTCACCTGGAGACAACTTCTGATTGCTTATCTCATTGCAGGTCTAATCTAGCACTGGCCCCTGTGTGGTCCATATCTTACTTTTGTGGTTTAAAATGGGCTTTAATTTTTTTGTATCCTAATGCCTATTATAAATTTTAGGTGTCCTAGAAAGGCATGAAAGTAACTTGTTTCTTAGGCCTTATTTCCATTTTGAAACTCGATGAGTCTCTCTAAATTGGACTCTGTGAATATAGTTTTTAGGTCTTTTTCACTGTGTCTCCTTTCAAACTTAAATTTGTTCATCATTCAAGAGAGTTCCACATTCTCAACTGAAAATAGCTTTGGTTGGGTGCAAGTACTGAGTTGCAGAAGGAGTGACACAGCTGACATTGGCCACTGGAGCACAAGAACAGCAATAGGTGCTGCCTTTCAGGATGCATTTTCTGAAGATAAATAAATTTTTTACAAATACTTGGAATTGCACCCAAGAACAAAATTGTGAAGAAATGAGCCAGTGTGTGCCAGCTGCTGCTCCAGCCTCTCCTGAGGCCTGCTGTGATTTCTGCATCCCCTGGAGTCTCTGGGTGATGGGGATGACACTGTCCACTCTCACAGTGCATGCTGTTCTGATGAAGTGCTGAACATAATAATTCACCTGAAGAGTTAAAGCATCCAGTGTTCAAGGGAATGAGGTTTCGTCAGTATTGATCAAAGATAAGAGGAAATATTGCAGGTTGTTTCTATCCAGAATTATTGTTACATTTCCATTTGTTACACTGCAGGAGTGTTTTCCTGACACATTCAAAATTTAATTTTCAGTTAGGAGGTTTTTCAGGAGGTGAATTTCTAGGTTTTGCAAGATAATTGTGATAGCAAAGCAAAACTAATTTGATGCTGTTAGGAAGTGTAGCACCCAGAAAAATGCTGAGCTTTGTATCACTCACCATTAAAAATCTCTCTGGGGTTGCATTCTTAAAGTAAGCTTGGTGCAGCATTTGATGTACCAGTAGCACCCCTTGCTTTTAACTAGACAATATCTGACATTATCAGATGGGAAAAGAGTGTGAAGCAGTATGAAATAGCACTGGTCTTACAGAACTGATACAGTGGTATTTTTCTAGGAAGAGCAAGGACTCTGAGGGATTACCTGGATATTTCCTTTTAGCTCTTTGAGTTGGGGAGGTGCAGTCAAAAGTCTCAATCTGTTTTTTCTAGGCGCTCGTGCTGGCTATGGGCTACCATGAGAAGGGCAGAGCATTAATGAAGAAGAAAGAATATGAAATAGCACTGCCGTATTTGTTGGATGCTGATAAACACTTCTGGTAAGAACATTTTGAGTCCTTGTGTCTCTCTTTACTGTCAGCCCATAAAGGAACAGCACAACCTCTACCTGTGCATATAAATCAGGGCCAGTTTTGCTTGGGGTTGCTTCACACCCCCTCTTGCAGATGGGAAACAGCAGATAAAGCTCTGACTTGCAGTGACAGGTGGCTTCATGTAGAACAGCTGAAACAGATACTGCCACTGGGCAAGTTAATCTTTCATAACAACATAAACAGAAACTGTCAGTATTCATGTACCAGGTTATAAATTGCATTAGCTTGAGAGAGAAGTCATGGATATTCATTTGCAGTTGCTCCTGTGAAGTAATAATTTCTTGTAAAAGGTGGAGCAGGTAGCTGAGGTCAGTAACCGTACCAGGGCTTCTGCAAGTAAATGAGTTTCCTATCAGCTGTCAGAGCCCTAAATTGCTCTTTTGAGATCCCAGAAGTAATACTGTCCCTGTCTGTTTTTCGTCTCTGTGGGTGTGCAAGGAGGCTGGCACATGTCTCAGTACTCAGCATGTTCATGTGCACTGAGGCAGTTTCTCAGTCCTCCCAAAGATTACGCAGGGTTTAATTCCATTATGCTTTTAGAGATGCCATCTTAAACAGTAGCCACAGCTCATTTTGTTACTGTAATGCTTTAAGATGTAGTGTTGGCATCTGTCCTACGTGTCGGTGAATGGGATGGGCAATCAGGACTTGATTCCCGTTCCCCTGGCATCAGTTTGCTGCCTCAGATATCAAGAGTGTGCTTTCTACAACGTGAGTGTGTGCACTTCTAGTATGTTGTCTTATGAGTGCTAAAAAGTATGTGTGTGAGGAAGAAATAAACAACCCTGTCCCAGAAAAAAAAAAATTATTTGTTTTATTTTCCAGCGAGTGTAGCACGGAGCTGCTGAACACGGTTGATAATTACGCAGTGCTGCAGCTGGATATAGTGTGGTGCTACTTCCGTCTGGAGCAGCTGGACTGCCTGGATGATGCAGAGAAAAAGCTTTCCACAGCACAGAGATGCTTCCAGAGGTGCTATGGGGAGAACCACGAAAGGCTTATTGACATCAAAGTATGCTGGGTTTGATTTAATTAGGGTGGGATTTTTTTCTACATGTATTCAGTTACTGTTCAAGTATTGCAAGACTGGCTTTTAGAAGTTTAAAGTTCTCCTGTGTATCATTAGCCTGGCATCTGGTTCTGTGATTGTCAGCACAGGGAGAACAAGGGAGAACATTGGGCCTGGCAAAAATATTATGGCAAATGTGTGTTTATATGCCCAGACATCATCAGGGGTTTAGGTGTGATGCTTTATCTGCACACTGACTGTCACAAAGCCCTGACTTGTGTCTTCTTTAAATGTGTAGTGTTCTGTTGATAATGAACTGGTGTTCTACCACATGCTTCTATCTACATGGTCCACCCTCCTTCTTTAAACAATTCCTTAGGGAAGCTACGGTCGTGAGAAGGTTTTATTTCTACGGCTTTACCTCCTTCAAGGGATCGGGCACTACCACAGTGGCAGAGAAAAGGAGGCTGCAGAGTACATTCAGAAGGTAAGACAGCTTTAGCTAAAACTCTGCAGTCCTTTACTCCAGCCCCTCAGTTTGGGTTCCATCTTGCACCTGTTCTTTGCTTACTCAGAGAAACAGGGAGGCATTTTTTGTTTGTTAACAGTATAAGTGGTGTCATTTTGCTCTTTCTATATCCAGGCGTCTTCTTTATACGGAGAGCTGTCCATAGATCCTGATAAAGTGGATCGCCTGTCGCTCCTGGGATTCTCGGAACAGGAAGCTCGCCTTGCCCTGCGAGCATGCCATGGGAATGTGGAGCATGCTGCCAATCTGATCACCAACAGGAGAGAGGTATGGACAGTGAAAGCATTAAATCACAGATCATCTGAGTTGGGGTGTCATGAGACGTGTGTGGCCAGAGCAGCGTGGTGCTAAATTAAGGACTTGGACTATCCCGCTTTGGCACTGTGGGTGTAGCTGACAGTTTGACGTGCTGGCACAAGTTTGAAACCAAAACTTAATGCATTAACAAGGGAAGCTCTGTCTCAAAACAGATGGGATGAGAGTGCCAAAGACCTGTGGTTGTACCACAGAGGCACATGGGAGGGCTTTGCACCAGTGTTAGCTACTCAGCAGTGCTCCGTATGGGAATAAACCACCAGGACCTGGGAGTGACACCAAGCTGTCACTCCCAGGCTTGGCTGCCCCCTATTGTGGCTTTGTACTTGGAAGATCCAGGAGGGAAAAAGGATTTTCTTGTGCTAGAGTGAGTGAAGACAGTGCTGTCCACATCTGAAGTGATGCTTGGTAAGCTGATGAGGCACTTCTAGACTTGAGACAGTGAAGTGTGGACAGAAAAGCCAACTGGCTGAGGGAAGGCTGAACAGAACTCCTTGGCTCCCTGCCTGGTTCTGACTGTCTGTCCTTGGCAAGTCTTGTCTGTGGGCCCATCTGCCAAACGGGTTTGTCACTTACCACACAGGGCCTGGAATAGCTGTGATGGCACCAGATCCGATCTGCGGAGCGGAAGTGTGGCGGCAGAGCTGGCTCATGGAAATGCAGCTTTATTTAGGAACAAGTGTCTGGCAGCACAGTCTGTATTTACAAAAAAAAAAAAAGCCTTTTCCTCAGGAGATTCAAACTTGAAGCAAAAAAATCCAAGAAACCCTACATGCACAGGCTGTGTGTTAAAGCATTTCCATGCACAGTGAGCTTTGCAGTGTCTGTGCTCTTGCAGGAAAAGGCGCAGATCAGGAGGGAGGAGAGAGCTAAAAGGCGTCGGCGACTGGAAGACATCAATACCCTGAAAAGTATGGGCTACTCAGAGAGAGCTGCTCAGGTGGCTCTTCAAAATACACAAGGAAACCTGGACCAAGCCTTTAAGGTAAATGATTTTTCAGTAGCAGTAGTGTTGTACAAAAGAAATTTGGTTGGGGTTTTTTTTATTTATTTTTTAGCAGATTCTTATTTTCTGTAGTCTGTATTTTTTAGTTCATAGCTGCCTTTTCTGAACCGTAATGACTGAACTTGCACTTCTTGACCCAATAAATCAGATATCACTTAAGTTGGCTGAGGTTTGCCTATATCAGCCATTGGGCTGCATACACAACAGAATTGAGGACTGTTGTAGCTCTGTTGCTCTGTTCTAATCTCTCTCTGTTTTATTGCAGTTTATTCTTGACAATCCTGAGTTACTGTTGGAAGATGATGATGATGATTCTGTGGCCATGGACCAGTTTCAAGTTTCCCAAGAAAGTATTGAGCAAGTAAGCTAGACCACTTGCTTTCTTGTGAGTTGGTCGTCTTGTTTCTGAATTACGCTTGCAAAGACAGCAGATTTTCCTTAAGCAAAGCTGCACAAATATTCTTTGACCCATGTCACTTAGGCTGTCACACTCCAGGGTCTGGCATCCACTCTTCATGGTGGAGTCACTCGGGCTAACATGTACTTTGTGTGTACTTCCTGCCCGTGGCACCAGCCCGCCATGCGTGGATGTGGAGGGGAAGTATGTCTGGAATAATGTTCTATCCCCAAAAAAGACAGCAAATGAGAAATTTATTCAAGTCTCTAAACTCTGCAGTGCACGAGGGAAAAGAGTTGGAATGTGTATTTCTCGTGACAGGCTGTCTGACAAGCTCATCAGTAGTTAGTGTGGCTGTGTAATTGACGTCAGGCAAGGAAACGGTATTGCCTAGGAAAAGTAAACAGCACGTGCACCCCCCTGCTACAGTGGAGTGCTTTGAAGTTTCCTTTTGAAAACAGAAAAAGAACTGGTCTGGTACTAGACAAGAGGCTCTTGATCCTGCTCAACATCCCCATGCCTTTAATAGGTCACTGCCCTGTTGTTAACTGTTCCAGTAAACCAGAGTCAGTGTCCTGGAATTCCTGGCATGCAGCGCTTTTCTCTGTGTGAGAGAATGACTGTCAGATGCAGAAGCAGATTCCTGTCAGACCCTGGTGTCAGATGAGCTTGGATTTCCCCAGATTTTCTTTATTATTCCTTTTTCCCCCTCCTGCAGCTGATGTACATGGGTTTTAGCCGTGAGTCGGCAGAGCAAGCTTTAAAGGTCTTTAAAGGGAACATCCACGTGGCTTCCCAAACCCTTGCTCATTATGGGGGAGTTCTTCCCCCTTCACTGCTGCTGTCCTCAGAAGGGTCCAGTCCATCAGAGGAATCTGCTTCTTCCAAGGACCTGCTCACGGAGTCTGCAGGTGAGAATGTTGCATCCAGCAGGGGGAAGGGAAGGCAAGGCTGTTCTCCTGGCTTTTGTAGGAAATAGTTAAGCAATTTCTGCTGAAATAGTGGTACAGGAGCTCAAATAATGCCCCGGGCTGCTTTTATTGGGAACGCAGTTACAGGAAGGCAGCTGCTGTCCCAGGTGAGCTGCAGCCCCTGCAGTGACAGCCACGCAGGGACCAGAGGGGACAGGTACCAGCTGCAGGCAGGTGCAGCCCAGAAGAAAAGGTGACACTCGGGGTGTCCTGGGCAGGGCTAAGGAGTTTATTCCAGATCTGTGCTCTGCAGGTGGCTGACCTGCCTCCATACTCCTCCTTTGTGTCCCTTACGGGATAGAACCATAATCAATTCTTCCCATTTAACGAAGAAGAAACTTGCACATATTTTTTTCTGTCATTATTTGTCAGAGCTGTAGTGATCCCTGTGATATAATTAAAGGCTTTCCTACCCCATGTTTAAATAATAAGGAAAAATGGCCATCCTGCCCTATCCTTTGTAGAGCAATTGTAAGGGGTGGTTGTGCAGGCAGGGGCTGGCAGAGCAGCCACGCTGGTGAAACAGGGAGAGCACCAACTTCTTTCAGAGGTGAATTCACTGCTGCTGCTTTTTATTGGAAGGTTCCTCTAGTTCACCAACAGATGAAGACATGGAGACTGATGCAGTCAATGAAATCCTAGAGGATATTCCTGAACATGAAGAGGATTATCTGGATTTAACACTCGAGGAAGAAGAACAGATAATTCATGAATACTTATCCTATATACAAGTGCCGCAGCACTAAATCCCATTAAATCTACTTCAGTTATATGTATTTACCTTGTCAAATTGAGTTTGGATTATAAATGCACCTTCAGCTTATCTCTTACTAAGGGCCTTGAATTCAGTTAAACTATAGTTGGAATACTTAATTCCTGCTTATTTGTAACTCTGCTTAAAGCCTACATTTGTGATACATTGTAATTTATTGTCATAGAAAAATAGAAACATTTATTTTCAGAAGAAAATTTAATAGAACTAAACTATATTTTTATTGTGAAATATGTTAACTCACTTAGTAAGGAAACGTTTCTATACCATTTTAAAATACCAGCTTTAAAAGAAACACATGAGTTTGTACATGAGAAACCTTAGCTCATGAGGCTGTAGAGGTATATCAGCTCTCCAACTTTTCTTCTGAAAGATTTCTAAGAGACATTAATGTATCTGTTGTGCGTGGGTTTATACTGTGTTCTGCTTGTCCCTTCCTGCAGGTGTTACACAGGCAATAAAGGTAACTCTGTGCTGCTTCTGCCTTCGGTGAGAGACCTCTGTGCTTTGTTAAAAAAGTGGGAACTACCTGGCAGGGCCCTGTCCTGGGGCTGGGGGAGTCATGTACTGGAATTGCCTTTTATAACTAAATAACCACTTTCCCTGAGCAGCTCTGTTTAACCTCTGCAGGTGTGTGGCTTAAAGTTGATGGATTTCCGGGGGATTACAGGATTTTCTGCAATCAGCTGTTGAACAGAGCTCGGTTCAGGCGCTGTCTCAGCGGTTGTGTCCAACTCCAGCGCTCTGAAGAAGCGTTTGGGGGTTTTTGTGGTTTTATAACATCCCATTTCCTGCTGTGTAAGCACTCACTCCTCTGTGCTGGGAACAGAAATTCCTCTGCCTGGCAGCTTTGCTTGGACGTGGTTTATTGGCTTTCCATGACTCCAGGCTCTCGGTAGAGGGAGCCCAGGCCCCGTGTGGAGCCGGTGGGAGCAGGGAAGCGGCCGCGCTCTCCGCTTCCAGCCAGAACATCAACCCTCCGTGTGGTGACAAGTGTCTCCTTACCCGGCACTTACCGGCCGGGAAATGAGGGCTTGAACTGTTGTGGCACTGCAGGGAGCAGGGCTGTGGCCTGCGGAATGACTGCTCAGCTGCAGCAGTGACGTGGTTTTATACGGATTCCCTCAGCCAAGCACAGCAAAAAGCAGGCAGTGATTACACTGTTAAGGAATTATTTGTATTTCATTCTTCTGTATCAAGGCAAGTGCTATAAAAATTGAGTGGCTTTGTCTCTCTACCCTGAAGGCTGAAGGATTTCCAAAGCCAGCAGTATGAGTTTCTGAAGGAGAAACAGACCCAGTACCCATTATATCCTGTTTCTTTACCGGCCAGCACTGAGGAGCCCCTGGACAAAATGCAGAGCAAAAACAGAATAGAGAAAATAATTTAAAATTGAAAACATACAAGTTATGGATGTAGTTTTAACAAGAAGGAGGTGGAAACACACAAATTTACTCCTTCCTTCCCAAACCTCCTGGCACCCTGGCATTGCCTGCCAGCCCTTGGGCATGCACTGAATGCAGCATTGGGCTGCACAGGCAGCAATTCTCCTCTTTGAAGTGGCTTGCAGAGCAAACTGGCAGCGACAACTTCAGAAGGGAAGGTTTGTCCTTGGGGAATTTAAAATTAGCATCATAACATGCAGTGCTTGTCAGAGCAGCCATTCATCAATGATGTAACTCTGCCAGCACAGTTATAAGTGATCAGCAGGGCAGGAGGCACTGGCTGAAAGCTGTAAGTTAATTTTGACCATGTATTTGGAGGCACTGTGATATGTTTAGCAACGGGCAGAAGTGGTAATGACTCATTAATTCCATTCTTTGAGATCTCTCTCTGCTGCTTGCATGTGCAGCTGCCATCTGCCCAGAAGGCTCTCGTGTCTCAGGTAGCGCGTGTGAAGTTTTAAACAGAAAATACAGCCCAGGTGGTCTGGGGAACTCCGGCCAGCTCCCAAAGGCCTCCTATTTAGTGTTGTCCTCAGAAGCAAAATACAAAGTCAGCTGCATGGCAAGCCAGCACCAGCTCATAGACATGTGCCACTGAGCCCCTGTGACCAGCCTGAGAGGTTTACAGTGGAATTAAGTCTGCATGATGCAGGTGACCTCCCAAATTAGTCTCTTGGTAGGCATTTCACATAATTTAAATGCTGTTTCCTACTCGATGTGGAAACCTGCCAGGTAAGAACTATCTAGCTGCTCAGGAGGAGAGAAGAGCAGTGTCTGTGATGGGCCTGACCCACTGACACAGTGTTGAGGTGTCAGAACAGGGGTCTTTGGTGCCACCAGGGCAGTGCTGAGTCAGGGCTCGTGGCTCTATGTCATCCCTGTTTCCCTTAAGTCTGTGGTTTTGTGTCTGATCACTCCTTCAGCTGGCAGGGGAACTGAGCTTTGGCACTCTGGTGCCTGGTGGGAGGCAGGACAGCTCCACACACAGCCAACTCCAACCCCAGCAGAGAGGGGAAGGCAAGAAATGTTCCCAAAAGTAGATGTGGGGTTTTTTTCCCCATATTCCATCCATTCTTAACTGCTGTGCTTCTGCAGCCAGGCCCCCCCCCCATATGAGACACAAATAAAAACTAGACAGTCAGTTGTCTGTAGATGCCACATGTTTATTAATCCATTCTAAAAAAGGATTACAGCAGTTTTATCTTGCTGTAGTACAGAATAAATAAAGCCATAAAAATAAAAACATGTGGTTAGATATTTTTGTACTGATTCTACAAAGAGCTATGTCTGCAAATAGAAAAATATAAGAACCCTTGTTAATTCATGGCTCAGTGGTTATCAGAGAAGGATGAACCTAGAAAAAGACTGGGAAAACTCTTTGAGTTTGCTTATCCAATGCTACTGGCAACCTAACAAGACACAGCTTTGTGAGGAGGAAAAACAACACAAGGTCAGCAAATAGGGCTGAGGTTTAGCTTGTTCTGTGGCTTATGTTTTGTTAAAAAAAAACCAATTAATTAATTTCTGTCCTACTACTCCCAGCTTCCCAGAGAGGTGTCCAGCCTGCTTTAAACTCCTGCTGCAGAGCCAAACCCTCCTGTGTTGGCCTCATCAGCCAACAACTGAGCCGAAGGTCAGCTGTGAAGATGGAATTCAAGGCCACCTTTCACTGCAGGACACATTTCACTGCCACATTGGGCTGAACAGGGGGCATGGGAGTGGGCAACAGCAATGGGAAAACATCTCATTAGACACTGGGCAGCCAGAGGGGAAACACCTCTGTGCCCGAGGGAATTGACAGCAGCAGTTATCAGGAAAGTTCCTGATTGCACACACACAGTGGTACCTCACCTGAACCACGCTGCCTCCCCTCCCAAGCCCAGAGCTGCTCAGCTGAGGCACCTGCAGCCACAGGATCTGACCTGAGGCCATCTGGCAGCCACAGAGAATCCTGGCTCCTCTCACAGAGGTTCAGGCAAAGCCGCTTCCCATCTCTTTCCAAGTTCTGGTTTACATGGACACGGTGCAGAAAACAAAAGGTTCAGCTTTGGTCACTGACATAAAGCCTGCTCTGGGCAGTCACATCAGTTCAACAGCCTCGTGTTCCCCATTCTCCTGCTGTACCATACAGCCAACTTTATTGTTGAAGAGACGAGACAGACTCCCCTTCTGGGAGCTCCTGCCCTGCACAGACCTCTCCTTCTTCAAGCGCCGCTTATTTCTCTTGCATATTCCCCGGATGTCCCAAATCCGTAGTGTGCCATCGTGGGAAGCTGTGTAGAGCAGCTCGTTGTGGATCTGGAACAACAGGGTCACACTTAATACCAAGCCATACGGCTCGGAATCGGCACAATCACACTGTCAAAAATCAGAGCAAACACAGCTTGATCCCAACACTTAAGGCCTGAGCTCGTTGCAAGAGTCTGTATAAATTATCACAAAAGCTGCTGAAGTGGGATGAGACATGACCAAGCCAGGACTCATTTCTCAGCCACTTCACAGAGCCATAAACAGCACGAGTTATTTATAACCCAGACCCCCTACAAAAGCAACGGAGAACTAAACCCTGTGTCAGAATAGGCTGTGGCTGGGAATTTCTGCACTGCTTTCAGACTGCTGGTTTTGATGTGGAGCTTAAGGAGGCACCAAAATCATCATCAGTGGGCAGTGGGGGGTTCAGCAATGCTTCCCTTCTCGCTTCCCTTCCTCCTTTGCAGTAAGTTATAGGTACAATTCCTCCTTCAAACTCCATTGTTCTTCAAAACCTGCAGTACTTTAAGCTGGATTCACTGCTGTGGTTTCATTTCCTTTATGAACCATTTGCTGCTGTTGGTAATGTTCCCAACTGTCCTTGTCCTGCCCTGGAAGCCAGACATCAATATCGATGATCTTCCTGTCCCTGCATCAGTCTTGTCCCCCCCGTGGGTGCTCTGTGCCAGCCTGTCCATGCTGTGACAGTGAGCATCTCCCTGGCTTACATGGAGCACCACACCCCTCATCCAGCCCTCGTTAATATACTTAAGATCATATTAAGGTTGCCACTTCTCAGTCCTCTCTCTTCACAGGTTTTTTTGCCCCTGTACAGTTGGAAATTAAGTTACAAAGAAGAATACAAAGCCAAGCTTTGGTCTTGTCAATTCTTGGGGCTGCCCAGGGTGATTCTATCAGGTACCACCCAAACACATCCAGGTGCCCACCTGCTACACAACAACTGCCCTGTACCAGGAGTTTGAAGTTTTAAGATCATCCAGCCACTTGCTAATTCAGAAGAATATACAAGAGAAAACCGTATTTACAACTTTATGTGCTTGGGATCAACTCCAAAAGAAATTTTATCTCCTCTTTTTCTTTGGACTGTCAGCCTGCCAGAATTACCAACAATGTCTCATATTGTTAATGAAATCTTCATCCTGCACACAGCTTACACTGAGATCCCAATGCAGGGAGATGCAGATTCTTGGAGTGGCTGCTTCATCTCTGGAAGTGTTCAAGGCCAGGTTGGAAGGGGCACTGAGCAACCTGGTCCCGTGGAAGGGGTCCCTGTGTGGAAGGTGTCCCTGTCCATGGCAGGGGGGTTGAAATGAGGTCCCTTCCAACGCAAACCCCTCTATGATTCCGTGGTCTTTGTACGGCCACCAAGGATTATTAATTCCTCCTGTTTTAACTATTAAATGTCAGTCTCACTTGAGCCTAGACAATATGCAAACAACATTAATTAACTTTCAGTTTTAAGCCAGGGGCAGAGACTCCTCCATTTGCCTGGCAGGATGTGGGTCAGATATCACTTCTGAGCTGCTTCAGACTGTTTAGGGATGCCATGCCCCAGGGCGGTTTGGGGGATGATGCTATAATTATTCTGCCTGCATAAGGCAGGAACTTCTTTTCCCCTTAGAGCACTGCAAACACTTATCATTAGTGTCTTGTAATGGAAAGGGTCTCATGAGGCTGGAGTCCATTCCATGCCCCACAAAGCATCAGTTCATCTGTCTCAGTTCTCGTGGCTGCTTATCCAACCTGACCTGAAAAATCCCCGATCCCAGACACGGAGCTGTCCCTGGGGACTCATTCCATGGTTTCACTTATTATTATTAACAAGTTTGTCTAAAACAACATACAGAATATTCAAGTCTTATCCTAGAACAACATCCAGTCCAAGACACACAGAACAGTCAGCCACACCAGTTCCCACAAAACAAATGAGGGAGCAATCAAGAGGAAGAAACCCCACCATGAAACCCCTTCCTGACCTGGATACAGTTGATGATGAACTTGTGTCCTCGGAAGATCTTCTGCAGGACTCCACTCCTGGAATTGAAAGCTCTTGCACAGGCATCACCACTTCCTGTGAACACTGACACACAACCACACAGCACAGCCAGATGTGAGCAGCCACGTGAGGTCAGTCCATACAAGTTCAAAAATGTACCTAAAACCAGCTCCCAAGGGAGCCTGACGTATCATTTTGATTCTCTCCTCAAACCAGATCATTTTCATTTTGCTCACCCCAGCATGCTTATTTTCAGTTGTATTTTTCAAAACACTGAACTGCCTTCAGACTGAAGTTCCTACACACACCAGCATTTCACTCCACACGTTTCAAGTATCTATTTCTGCTCTTCTGTTCCACAGATATTTCCCTGCCTAAACGTGCCTCAATAATTCTAAGCAGGCAATTTATCTCAAGTCTGGTTTTAAGGATTCGATTTTCTTTCATTTGTTTTGCCAGAGTTATTTACAGCTTTCCATTCAGTACTCCAGTGTCTCCATCACTTCTGCTGCTGCAAGAGGGGCAGGGCTGGGGTAACTAAATTGAGCATGACCAGGAATTTTGGCTGTCCATCAGGTCTCCTTAGAGTACCTTACATGTTCAAAGAAAAATTTCTCAGCACTCCAGGATCTTCAGATCAGATCCCCACAATTGCTGCATCCAGAAACTGTAAGGCAGTGTTAATATTTAGATTTTGTACTTAGCAATATGCCCAAAAAGGAGCCCATTTGTGTGCTTTAAAGGTTACAAACTCTCTTTATAAACACTCACTTTCCTTCAGTTTACCCAAACTCCTCAAGTTTATCTAGAGAGAAATATTTCAGAGCTGCAAAAAGCAATATATTCACTGGTCCCTGCATTTCATGTGTTTGTAAAAGCCACTGGCATGGAAAGATTTTTACAAAACTGGAGTGCCTGAAGGCAACAGATTCCTTATCTTTTGGGAGAAGTCAGGGACTGAATCTCTAAAGAGGGGTGAAAAAATTACCATGGTAGTAAATTCAGGACTACAATAACAGATGAGAGAACAGACTATGTACTGCCATGAGCTTTTTAAATTCAAATGAAACAGCAGGGAGCTGGGCACCTCCTGGGTGCACCTCCAAGAAACATCTGGATGTGGAAAATCAATGTCACTTCATATGGGCCACTATAATTCAATTTCCAGCAGAGTCCTGAAAAAGCATCTGCAAATGAGTAACAACAAAGTAAAGCAGGGAACAGGTACTGATTTTTTTTCCCAGTGAATGGAAATCACTTAATTCTGTTACAGACATGCAGAGAGTAGGAACCAATTAAGAGCTGTTTTCACTGTGCAGCTGCCAGTTTACTTCAGCTATCAGGACTTTGCTTTTGACAGACATCCTCAATGTCTTTTGAACTGTCACTCTGGATTTAGGAAGTCTCTCCACACCTCTGAGTTTCAAAGAAGAGCTGTTGATCCAACCCAGATTTAGCATTTAAATATATACTTATATATACTACCTGTGAAATAAACAACAATGACAAAATAAAATTAATTTTCATTTTTTACTTGATTTTCATAGACCCTTGGGAGAACAGTTTTGAAACATTCCCCTGGAGCTTTTGCAACATGAAAAAAATATAAACCACATTAAATTTTTAACAGCTGTGCACATACTTTGAGAGAGAAATAATCAACATATCATTAAATAAATTAGATTAAGAACCAGCTGTAATATTCCCCATGCTATTATTTACACAAGCAGACTGAGGAAAGCCACTGGAAATACATTCTGAGGATTTAATGCTTAGTTTTCACATCTGTCTGGACTCCCTGTACACTATAAAGTGATTTTGGAAAGAGACATGTATTTTTCCTCTTTCTTCTTCTCTCTTTTCTTATTTAGACCACAAACTCTTTGGGGCAATGAGCCTTTGGGCACTGATCAGAGAGAAAGCAGCAGAATTAAGATCTTCTAACAGAAAATTACCGCTTCTTGGCTGAGATGTTTTTTCATGCACTGGTGCAAATGTGACATAAACCATAACAAACATCATTTATATTGAAGCATTTTCTCCACATTTTTGAAAGACAGTTCTGATCTGTCCCAGGTGAAGAGACAGAATTTTAAGCTACACTAGTTCCAACACTGGTATCCAGTAAACATCTCTTTATCATTCTAATTCTAACAAAATTGATAGATACTGTGGAAATAAGTGATGAATGCACCACAACAATGCAAGCAATCATATATATAAATTAATTCTTAAGGGGAAATTTCCTCTTCCATTAATTAAAATGCATATAGTGCATTCAAACAAGTCCCTAATATTTTTCCAGAGCATTTTTTCTACCCTTCAAGCGGAACAACTCGATACTCCCTGTTTGACACTTTTAGTATTTTTGCATTTGATTTAAAACGAGATCTTAAATAACTCTGTGAACTCTTCTATCACACTACCAGGATGTTCTTCACAGGTCTGACTAAATGCAGCAATATTGTCTGCATTTTAATTTAAAACAAGAGTGTTGTGGAAAAATAATGTATGTGTATGGCAGGGACAGGGTGGTAGAATGAGGGGGAAGAGAGAGAAAGCTGCAGAGCTGATGGGGGTGGCATCAGATAATGAAACTTTTGTTTGAGCTAAAACTTCCTTTTCTTTACAGTCTGGTCAAGCCTCTACTACTTGCATGAAGAGTAGGATCAACACTGAAGAAGTGCAGCTCTGGAGGTCTCATTTATGAAGGAGACAGTCTCCATCTCCCACCCAGACATGAATATTCCTCACAGGATCAGGCAAACATCAGCTTAGCACAGTTAGTTCACCTTCAGCTAGTCTTGACAAATTCAATGTTTTGGTTTGTGTCTTTATAATTAAAAGGGGGAAAACACACACAAAATCGTTGGTATTTTGTCTACCAATGATTATCCTGGATTACAATTTCTGGTTCATTTCCCTTGCTCTACCTGCCTGCATCTTGGAGCAATAATAACTTCAAGGTGCAGTGTAGGTTCAGACCCTTTGCCCTTCCATTTCAGCCTTCTAGCCAGCTGCAGAAGCTGAAATCAGCAGAAATTACAACCCACAGGTAGGGGAGAATGGGGTAATTCTGCCATGTAGGTGAGGAGAGCTGAAACAACCATAAATGACAAATAAATATTTTACTGGAGAAGAGCAGTGATGTGGGATTCATGCTGAAAGGAAGACCAGAAAAGGTTTCCTGACTAAAATTCTACCTCCGGGCTTGGTTACGTGCTAAGTTTCCAAACATAATTAAGAAATCAATTCAGTTGCTGGGTTGTAAATGTAGTCAGGCAAGCATGGTGCCAGACAAGTGCCACTAAACTGTGCAGGTACAACTCTCTGCTAACGTGCACCATCTTGCATCTGTCAGCCATTTATCACCATCACACTGAGGAGCTGCCAAAAGAGAGATCAAGGCCCAGATAGCAACCATTCGTTTAGTGTGATGTGTTCACTTCATAGCTGAAGTGCAGACATCAAAATCAGGAAAGCATTGTGAATGTCTAGGTTAGTTTGAGACAGCCATGGCCATCTCCTTCAGGGTAGGAGAGGAGTGAAGGAGAGAAGTTCTTTCCTGGGAAGCAAGTGAAGGCACATCAGGTCTAACACCAGAGGCAGGGTGAGACCACGATGACACAGAGAGTGGTTCACTGATAAAAACAGAGGTGCTGTCTTGCAACCCAAACCCAGACATGCAGAAGGAAAACCAGCACAGAGAGGGATTTAAAGAGGGAGGTTTGATGGTCAGAACACACTGTTACGTCAGCGATAGACACTGATGTGCAGAAACCACTGTAAACAGGAGGACTGAAACTGGGAGAGCTGAGCCCTGAACATTACTGAGGCAAGCCTGCTTGGCTACTGGAGAAAGTTGGTTTGGGGAACAAACCCATGAACGGGGACAGATAACAGGAAAAGAACTTGTGGAAAATGAGTCTAGGAGATGGTCAGAGCCTGAACAGGAAGCCTAACAGTTAGAAAGGAGCAGTGAGCATCTGAGGCGTGATTCTGGTTTAGGACAGGGTGTTACACAGAGCCTACAAGGTAGCAGAGGCAGGCACAGGGCTGTGTCCAGCAGCAGCACTTGCTGTCCCTACCATGCAGCAGAAGCAGGTGACAGACACCAGACTAGTGAGGTTAAACCACAGCTACACAAACAACCCCCAGACAGCTCAGGATTTAAGCCACTTCCCTTGGTAACAAAAACAAAACAACTGCCTCTTCATTTGTGAGAAGAGGGAGGTGCAAAATGGAGGGAAGGTCTAAGCTTCCCACATGGAGTGGTGCAGCAGTTTGGTACTGAATGTAAACATGCTGGAGTTGAAAAAAAGTGATAACTTCACAAACGTTCAGAATTGTTCTCCATTAACAACCTTCAATCAAAGACAAACATTGAAAAGGAGACAGGGGGCTGGAGAACACAGGAAAGGGAACTCACAGATCCCAGCGTGGTATTTCAAAGTGCTAACGCTGTGTTTGTGAGCCTTGTACGTCTGGATCCGCTCGCCGGTGTCTACAAACCAGCACTTCACGGTCCTGTCCGCGCTCCCCGAGTACAGGTGGCGATTCACCAGCTGAGGGGAGAGAAAAACACATCAGCAATGGCCTCTCAGGCACCTCCGTGAGAGAACTGCACTGAAGGGACTCATCCCAAGTCACAGTTTCCAACTCAGCAATGAGCAACAAGCAGCACCTTGAAACAGAGGGGTGGTGAGAAAACCAGCCTTGAGTTCCTCACAGTCGCATCTCCCATTGACTTCTGGGTCTTAAAAACAGCTCCCAGCTTTCAGAACATAAAAGCTTAGCCCATCTGCTGGTGCCAGCAGGCAGGATTCCAGGGAGCTTAACAATGCTAACCCTACTTCCATAATCAGTTACATTACTAAAGCCTCAAAAAAACCCCCAGCAGTGCAGTTTCTGCAAAACATATTTGACGAGAATTCTTACCAGATTGTAAGTTTTAATTACAAAAAAAAAAAAAAAAAAAAAATCAGAACAATTCTGACTAACAAAAATCAAAAAAAAAGGTAAATTAAAATTAAAATCCTACACACCATAAGCCAGGGTTTATGTTTATTATGATCACTCTGCACAAGGTCAGTATTTGGAAAGACTAGCTCTTCCTTGAAACTGTTCTGTATCTACATTTCCACAAGTCTTTTTAGACTGTTATTGAATGATTAAATAATTAATCATCCTGACTCAGGTTTTTAAAACTCTTCAAGCCGATTGTCTTCTGCTCTGCATTTTCCAAAGAAGAGCAGTGCCTCATTGCACCAGTCATCCTGCACATTGTGAGAACTCACTGGTGGGGAGGATGGGGTTTGTTCCATACAGACAGGGCAGAGAATGAGAAAAGGAAGGGTTGCAGCTGGGGAACAGAGACAGAGAGAAAATAACTGACCTGTGCAAGGCTAAAAAACCAACCAGTGCACAGTAAACAAACTACACAAAGCCTGGAAGCTCAGCAAGGAAAAACTCCACAGTGCATAGAAAAATCTGGCATTCTCTGTGTAAAGAAATCAAACAAGGTTTTCACAGCCATTGTTATGTAGAGCCCAACTCCTGCTGTTGGAGGCAGCCAGTCACTGCAACACCCGGCTGTAGCTCGAGGTAAGTTTTATGGACTTGCAGCAACCTCTGTATAACAGGGATGGAGAGACAGGAGGGAGAATCCTGACCCCCAAACGAGGAGTGGAATTTGCCTAAGGAGCCATGAATGGTACCGTGTCTGCCCCCAGACACACACATCAGAAGGTCCAAACGACCAGCAGTGCACAAGCCCCTGGTGCTTCTGTGGTATCTCCAGGAAACCAACAAATGACAAACCAACTTGTCATGGTCCTGCTCATAGGACACTTTTAAGGGTTGGTTCTTCTGCCACCTTAGATTTGATCCCCACTCTTGGCACATGCTGTATCTGTGAGGTTGGAATGTTGTTCATGCTCTTCCACCTCCACTCCCAATCCAAAAAGGAATGACCTCATTCCCAAAAGGCATCAAAAGTGAGCTTTGTACAAAACAGCACTGCGCTGTGTTACAACATGAAGAAAAAGGTTAAGATACGAAGCACTACAGTGATGGGACTGTGATAACCCACACAAGAAATGTGTGCAGGCAGACCAAGAGGCTCCCTGGCCACAGCTCCCACCAGCCCAGCTGGAGCAGGACATGCCACCCTTCCTCCCAGCAGAACCTGGCCCAGGGGAGAGATTTCACAGCTGAACACCAGGAGCTTGTAAAGCACAAACCACTGTAAAAAGCCAGCACTACTTTGAAATGTCACTTCCTATTACTTTTAAGCTGTTTTAGCAACAGCATTAATGCTGCATCTCCATGAGGAGAGAGAATGAATGGCCAGCGGCTCTAACAAAACCAAGAGCCACAAGTTAGCCCGAGGAAGGACTTCTAAATTTCAGTCTCTCCCTGAATGGGCATGAAGAGCATTGTCATGAGCACCTGCTAAATGGAAGAGGATGCTTTGAGCTGAGATCCTGCTGTGTGGTTCGTGGCCGAGTTGTCTGGCATTCTTTTTAGACATCTTTAGACATCTTGCTAGCAGCATCAACCCGCCCACTGAGCAAGGAAAAACACTAAATTATAACCTCCTGCAGGTAAATGCCACTCTGCATTAATGGTACATTAGGTTAGGCCACTTCATTTCTACATTTAAGTGGGTGTAACAATGCCAAAGTGAAACAAAAGAGCTGCAGCTTGCCTAGATTTGCTAATTTGTTAGATATAAAAATGTATTAAATTACGTGGACTTACTCAGGTAATTTATAGCACCAGGATTTTAAGAGCCTTAGAATCACAAAATGGTTTGGGTTGGAAGAGACCTTAAAGATCATCTCATTCCAAACCCCTGCCATGGGCAAGGACCCCTCCCACTAGACCAGGTTGCTCAGAGCGCCATCCAACCTGGCCTTGAACACTTCCAGGGATGGGGCATCCACAGTTTCTCTGGGTAACCTGTGCCAGGGCCTCACCACCCTCACAGCAAAGAATTTCTTCCTAATATCTAATCTAAATCTACCCTCTTTTAGTTTAAAGCCATTCCCCCTTGTCCCATCACTCCACGCCCTTGCCCAAAGTCCCTCTCCAGCTCTCTTGGAGCCACTGGAAGGGGCTCTAAGGTCTCCTCCAAGCCTTCTCTTCTCCAGGCTGAACATCCCCAACTCTCTGTGCTTGTCTCCATAGCAGAGGTTCTCCATCCCTCTTTAGCATCTTCACAACATCCTCTGGACACTCTCCAACAAATCCATGTCTTTCCTGTGCTGAAGACTCCAGAGCTGCATGCAGCACTGCAGGTGGGGTCTCACGAGAGCAGAACAGATAAGAAGAATCACCTCCCTTGACCTACTGCCCACAATGGTTTTGCTGCAGCCCTGGATGTGGTTGGCTTTCCAGTGTCTGAGAGCTGGTGAGATGGTCGGCACACCAACAATTTCCATTATATCCAGAGCCTCTGTGCTGCCCCACGAAACACTTCTGTGCACCTTCCTCCCCCTCACCAGTTTAAGCAGGTGAGCACAGTAGCAAAGAATTCTCAGCCTTGCATGGAAAAGGAAATATTAGCAGGTTAAACAATCTACCAGATGCCACAGACTGAGCCTGCAGCAGAGCCAACAGCAAAACCCTGGGCAGGCTCTGACTGTCACACAGCCCCTCATTCCCATGGCATTCTTATAAAACAGCATGAAATGGCTATGAGTGCAGAAAGCTATCAAGAGCTCTCAGCTCAGGCTGAAGTTGCAAATCAGATATGCCTTTAGTGATATGATGGGCATAATCTCATCTAAATTGGCACAGATTTCTACAGCTAAGATAGTGCCAGTTCAGTCACTGTGGTCTAGGACACAATTCCTCTCATCCTGAGGCACATCTGAAACAGATCATGCCTTAAAACTCTTAAAACTTGCTATTTCTCCTCCCCAACAAGGACAACCTTCTCAGCTGTAGCCAGATCTATTTAGGCGAGATCACTCCTTCACTTGACTAGAGATAGGTCTAGCTTACAACTCCAGCCTAACCTACAACACTTCAGATATCTGCATTTAATCTGTATTTAAAATAATAATCATCATCACTTTCTGTTCCCCCATCCAAAACACCTTACAAGCTGGCCCCACACTCTGTGGTTTAAAAACATTTAGTAGACACAGTTACATACTCCAATATGACTGCCCAGAGAAGAGGTGATATTTCCAAAGCTGTATTTTCCTTGGCTGGCTTTTGAGCACTTGGTTCACTTTGGCCAACTGCCCAACAAAGCTCCTGACACAGAAAACCATGGCCAGGCAAGGACACCTGTGGCAGAGTGGACAACACAGAACAGATTTGCAGCTCAGATACCAATGGGCTGAGTGGACATTTCAAACCCACATAGCTTCAAAAACATTAAAAACCTGACAATGCCCAGTTCTAAAGCCTCAGCTAGACAGCAGAAAAAAAACCATTGCATTGATATTTGCAGTTCTGGGTTGCTAATTTTTCTCATTGCTATGACAGATTTTGCTTTGAACCAGATGAAACACTGAGACATGTGAATGGAGCAAATTTGCCTTAATCCTCAGGCCAAAGAACTGGAGATGTAACTACGCCATGAAAAAGTTCAGTCAAACTGCTTGTGAGTTGCAGGGTAACAGCAGTAGCAAAAGACAAGTTGTAAACACTTTAGTAGTTACAGGTCTCATTAATAAGAAAAACCTTGGTTGTAGCCCCCAAACACACCAGAATTTTAATAAAAAACCAAATTATCACATCCAGGGTTGGTCTCTCAAGACAATCACAACCCTATTGCTTCACAAGTTTGGCTGAATGAATAAATGCAGCAGCTTAAGATAATTTCTACCTGTAAGAATGCCAAAAATATCTGCAAAAGAGCTGTTTAGCAGATATTTCAACCTTATAGGAATGGATTTTGCCCTCCCAATTAACCTTTGCTATAAGAAACAATTTTTGGAGAGCCAAGAAGAGGCGATTTTTTCTCCAAAGCAATTTGGACACATCCTTTTGCTGAGGGTCACTGCTCCCATGAACTGGCTCCCACGAACTTCAGGACGAGTTCACATCAGCAACCACATATCCCATCACCAGCTTATTCTTCTCGTGGGGGTCAGTGTTCCTACAATCTGGAATTCTGGTCTTCTGTTCACAGCCACTTCTAAGTCAAAAATCACCAAGCTGGACCAATCTCGAGTTACAACTATGTAAGCCTTGGGCCGAGTTAAGAGTTTCAGGATCCCGTTCAAACCACATCCATTTTAACGAGCTATCAAACTCCCTGTGGGCAAGAAATTGTTGGCATTTTTTTTCCTGAGAATCCGTCTAGAATGAGCTCTCTGGGCTGGCTGTTAAGGGAATGTTTTTCAACTTTTTTACTGCAGTGCAAAGTGATGGCCCAGAAACATGTTTCGTTCTTAGAGGTGTTGTACACCTTACACATTCCTCTCATTCACATCTTCATCCTCTGATGCAACAAATACAAACACAAATTAAAAAAAAATACGTGCACTTAATTTAACTGGTGTGGCAAGAAAATATTTCTGTCCCCCCCCCCCGTGATCACAACAGTTGAGCACATAAACAGAGTTCAAGCAGTGGCTTTGTTCAAAGCATTCTTTTCTTCTAGTCAGCTTTAAAAGGCAACTGAAGGGAATGTTCCAAACAAAGGACCTTTTGCAGGAAAACCAGAAGCAAGTCTTTGCCCACTCATGTTCATGTTCTTCAAAAGGGAGTTTTCTTGCAAGAATGTTTGCTGTAGGATCCAAGCTAAATTCCAAGCTGGATCATTTCTCCCTGCCAGCTTTTGGTAGCACAATTTTGATAAATACTCGGAGGCAAAACAATCAGCAAAGGACAAAGCAATCCTTGTGAACAGTTTGCAAAGCTTCTTAGGAGAGACATTTAGCAAAACATACACAAGTAAATATTTAAATCAGGGTTATTCAGCCTATTGCAGGCAGTTACATTAATGAAAATGCGTGTTTGATTATTAATTGCAAATACTGGTCTTTAGCCAGGCCTGAAATTTTTAAGTGGAAGAATGAGCATGAGCTATGTGATTACACTCAGCCCACCCTTGCTTTTTCCCATCACTTCCTATAAAATCTCATTATTGGCTCTTATATGAAGAGGGAGCTCCCAAAACAGCTGCTGTACTTTGTCTGCCAAGCTATCAACACACTGCAGGAGAAGGAGAGTGAAGAGTTCTGGCTGCTCCACTGCGAGTTACCTTGCCTGACTGGGAAAGTCAAATAATCAATGCTGCCAAAGCACCCAGCATGGACACAATTCCCACTGCAGATAGAAAGTCTCCCAGCAGAACCTCTCTCAGTGCAATTTAAATGGTGGAAGGAAGAGAAAAGTGGCATTATCACAAGCTGCAGAACTCCTTTGGCAGCAGAGCACACGCTGTGGGTTCAGCTGGTCACCTTCACCAGAGTGACCCCTGGACAGCAGGAGGAGCCTGGGGAACATGAAACAGCTCAGCCCTGTCACTCCCCTGTCCAGAACCATCGAGGACAGGGGACAAGGGAAAGCCCAAAGCTCACCAACGCTTTCTGTTCTGCCATGCTAGGTAAGAGTTGTTTCCAGGCTCCTCTACTTACACTACCTGGCAACAACACCTTAAAGGATCTCAGAGCAACTGGGGAACATTGAAAATCTGAATGTGTCCGTGGCATCACTCCCCTGCTTTCCACACACCAGCACTGCAGGAAGCAGGGTGGAAAACATGGGTGTGCTTTATGGCTATGTACCCAGAAAACTCCTTCAAGAAGCTCCAGGAATTTCCATTCACTGCTACAGCAACACTATTGGTGTTTACTGGAAAGTAATGGGAGATGACCGGAACAGGCTGGACCTAATTTGCAGCAGTTCAGAACATCCCAGGGCATTCCTGTTAATAACAGCTTTTTAAAGTTGGGGAAAATATGGTCTCAATATCCAAATTTTTCCTGATCTGTGTCCAGGATGAGAAATCACACTGAGCATTTCTCAAACTTTTTGAAAGGTCACCCTCCCTTAGGGATCTTTATTTGAATAAATAAAATAAAAAGAAGTCTCTATTTTTCTTTCCCTTTTTTTCTCCCCACACAAGCATTGTACCACCCAGAGAACAGGTAATTGTCTTCAGTTGCTGGTACCAACTCAGCTCCTCCAGGACAGGGGAGTGAAAATCTGATGTAATTAGCAGCTCACTGCTGCATTGAAGAAAACAAAATACTGTCAACAATTAAAACTGCTGGCTACTGCGTGCAAATCACAACTACCTCCGAGTCCTCCTGACCCAGGGTCTGAAAAATACCATCCCAACTCACTGCCACAGATTGCAACACTGTCACTAGGAAGCCTGAGGCAAAAAAGGCCCCAAGCACATTTTGAGAACAAAACAAAAATAATAATAAAAAAACACCTCTATTCAGGAAGCTTCCTTTCTGTTGAAACATCTTTGAATGGATTCTGGTGATTGACCCCTTTCTAAAAGAATGAAAATACCATGTGGGCTGTGCTGAGTGGCAGCCAAGTGGAACAGAAGGGATAGTGTTGAACCCAGAAAGGCAGAGAGAGGAATTGGGAAAGATCGACAGCCCAAAGCTATTCAACAGCAGTGACTGCTTAAGCTGGGATAAGTTTGAGAGGCCTAGACACTAAATGCTCTCTGTGGGGGATGTTTGTACCTCAGCTGGACCCTCCCAGCCCCAAACATTAACTGGTGATGAGAGAAGCGAGGGGCTACCAGTCACTCAAGAAGATTTGGCCAGGACTGTTGCCAACACAGTCTTGGCAGCAGCAGTAGTCTTGTGTACTCTGAATTGTTCAGGTTTTCCAAATAGATGTATTGGTTTTGCTTTTCTTCTCCCCTACAAGAAGTTCTGTTTGTTTAAAGCCATTGTTTAACTCTGTGCTCACAAGCATTGCTCATTCCTGAGCATTCAAAGGGCGTAATTGAATTTCCCAGGCTTCTGGGAGAGGGTCAAGCCAGTTTTGTGTAACAATTTTAGCAAGAACCCAATTAAATGAAAGCGAGCTCTGTTGTTGCCAATCTGTGCCTTGGAGAAGGGTTACAATTAAACAACAAAACATAGCGTGACACCAAGGACAGCAGCAGATTTACTTCAGCATCCTCAGAGTACATTACCACAATATCATAGAAACAAGATTTAACACTGAGAATTTACCCAAGCAAGACAAACATTACTCCAGGGCAATATGATTTTGTGGGGTTTTTTTTTTTCCTTTCTAAGACTGAAGGAAAACAGAATTCCTTCAGTACTCCTAGGTTTTTAGTCTGCTAATGTCAGCTGTAGCTACCTTATTTAGAAACAAAGGCAACTTTTATTAAAGAGCTATTAAAGATACATCCTGGAGCCTCTCTAAGTGAAAAACACTGGTAGACAACAAACACAAACAGGGAGAGCAGTGAGAAAAACTACAGACATCAACTTCAGTCAGACACATCCATGTATAAACATTTTTGCTGACCTGAAACTGAGTTACAGACCATCAGGTACTCTCTTTAAATACACTATTAGCATTTTCTGGTGGATAATGAGTGTACAGGATAAGTGCTTGTGCGATAGTTCCCCTCTTGCTTCATCTGCCTGACCTCCTCCTCTCCCCTGCAACATTAACAAAGCTGGCAGCATTCAAGAGAAAAATACTGCAAACAGAAAAACAGAGTATAGTTTTTCAGATCAGATTACATTTTTTCCCCTCTCTCCTCCATCATTTCCTGATTTCTCTCCCCCATGCTCTGCTTCTTTTCCATTTTCCTTGCCCGTTTTCTTGTCTTGGCCATCTGTTTCTCCCTTTCTTTTCTCAAATCATGTCTGTGTGGTCTTTAATGTAGGATTTCTTTCAGCTTTATGCTTTCCTATTACCTTTTGCCCACAGTTTTGGGTTGGGCTTTTTGAACTTACCTGGTTTACTCTGAGTGTTTTTCCCCTCCCCTTTTTAAGTTACCTGACCCTGTGCCTGTTTACTTGCTCAGGTTATTATCTTCAAAGTCTGGTGAGCCTGACTACAAAATCCCACTCAGATGAACACTGTTCTCAGCACACCTACTCATGAGTTCCAGGACCTAGTGGGATTTAAATAGATACTGAGCTAGAAGTTAGACCAGGGCAGTCATTAGAAGCTAAGAGGAGATCAAAAAGTGTTTTGGAGAAAGAGGGTTTGTCTCAAGACCAGAGAGCACTATTATTTTGTTATTACATGAATATTTAAGCTCACCATTTATAACCTGTCTCAGAAGAGCTTCTTTATGAATGAAAAGACAACTGAGACCCACGTGAGTTAAGACATAGACACCCAAAGGCTCTCAGGGAAGCCTCTGCCCTTACCTCTAGGCAAATTACTGATCCTTGGTGCTCTTTGAAGACTTTCAGCTGCTCTCCAGTGACAATATTCCAGGTCCTGATGGTGTAATCCGTGCTGCCAGAGAACAGCTCCCTGTTTGGTGCATCAAGTATAAGGCACAAGACGGCCCCAGTGTGTCCCAGCAGGGTCTGGTAGCAGCGCCCGCTGGACACCCACCAGACCTTCACAGTGCAGTCCGTGCTCCCTGTCACCAGCAGGTCCCTGCTCACTTTCTCCTCCTCCTCCTCTTCCTCCTCCTCTTCTTCCAGCACATCCCTGGAGGAATAGTGAGCTAGAGTCAGGACACAGTTCCGATGGCCCCGGAATTCCTGGATTTGTTTCTCCTTGTCCACACTCCAGCAGCGGGCTGTCCTGTCATAGGAGCCACTGAAGAGATAGTCTTTGGCAACCAGGATTCTGCAAAAAATAAAGTTTGTGTGTATGAACAGTACTGTTCTTTTTACATAACCATCTTTTGTCCCAATTTCAGGGCAGAGTACTCTCAAGTATAAAACAGCAGCATGAACATAACATCTTTGGCATTTTTAAAAATCAAACACTTCCCCGTTTTTACTTTTAAAATTGAGATCCCCCATTCAGGTACACTGATGCAGGTATTTTCACACTATAGCATTGTAAATTTGTGCATTTTGTTTTGCTCAAATTCCTTCCATCAGGGATTATGAACTTTCTTAAGTTATATATAATACCTAGAAGTTTGTTGTGTTGATTGTTTTGAGATTGTTGGGGGTTTTTTAAATTAATTAATTCTTGGCAATTATTCATTAATACGTCTTTATAAAAAATTATTTAAAAACAGACCTATGACAATAACTTAGAATTAAAACAGCAACAACAAAGCAACAAAACAACATTCCAGGAATCTGAACTATAACTGACAGTGTGCAAATAACCATCTTTCCATCATCAAATAAGGAAAAAAAAAACCACACCCAATTTCACTTAGCTCAGGGTCTCAAAAAAGGTAAAGCAAGAGCATCCCACTTATTACATAACTGAAGAGCAAACCAGAGATTACAGCTCAGGAATTCAACTTCCTGGGCCTTCAAAATAATGAGTTGTAGCTGCACAAACATACAATAACAGAAAAATCTCTACAGCTCATATTTCCAAACCAGAGATAGGGAACATCCATAACCTGCCTTCTTTGTCAGTTGAGCTTGGTCCTCTGGAACCTTTCAAACAGGCAACAAAGTCACATGAATGGGGAACACATTTCCCATTTGCTGATTCAAGCAAAAATCAGGCCAGTGCCAAAACACAGAGCCAGCCTTCCTAACTATTTACAGAATCTCACTACACATCATATGTGTTTTGAGTCTAGAAAGGAACTAAAAAGCCCACACGCCCACAAGAAAAGAAATGTTAAAAAAATACCAATCTTTGACTGCTCTATTTGCCATTAATTAAATCCAGTCCAACTATTAATAGGCACTCCAAATGGACAGGCCAATCAGCCACACACAGTAAGTTTATTATTACTTTGTTTGCCCAAACAGGAATAATAATTACAGAAAAATACTGACTTTATCCCTCTTGCTGACACAAAAGCTCGACACAATGTTTTTAAACCTATTTATCAGAAGCATCTGTTATCAATTGGATAATTTCTTCTGGAATTTCTTTCCTAGCCCTGGATTCCATTCCCCTGCTGTGTGCCTTTCATTTCTCCCCTATCTGTGTCAGCAGTGTTGCGAGAGAAACTAATCACTGCAGCACAGAACGTGAGCTCTGAGGTTCCCACAGCCCCTTTTATGAGTGCAGTAATGGGGAACTGCAGTGGAAAAATAAAAGAGTGTGGTAAAATGATAAAACAGATGACAGGAACGTGAGGGGAGAGCCCCACCTGTTGACAATTGATGTGTGGCCTCGGTAAATGGCCAAGCACTGCCCGGTCACCACGTCCCACTTCCGAATGGTGTGGTCAGCGCTGCACGTGAAGGCAGCCTCGTTCTCCAAGTGGCAAAAGGTGATGTAACTTTCATGTCCTAGGAGTAACAAAAAAATCAATCATTGTGCACGTAGAAAGGACAGACTAGTCCAGCTCTCCACCTTAACTAAAAGAAAAATACAAACGAATGTACCAAAACTTCAGTTTTAAATGCACCACTGTGCTCTTCACGTTTAAGGGTTTGTGTAAAGCACAACCATTTCAAGTCACAGCAGAAAAGTTCACTAATATCAGGATTAAGTGAAAAACAGTACAGTTTCACCAATCAGGTAAATCAAAAAAGTATTATAAAATACAAAAAGTATTATAAAAACGTAATGAGCTAAACTAATATCAATATAATAAAACTCAGACTAATGAAGTTTAAAACCACTAAAAAACTAGCTTATTTTTTTAATTAAAAAATGCTTTTGCTTCCTTCTTCTGAAATCAGGGAGAAAAAGGCTGCATTTCAACCCAGCCCGTTGATTGTCAGGACACAAACAGTCATAAATCAAAGCATGAAACTCTGAAAAAACAACCTGAAACTTACCAGCAAGTTTAATTTCATTGTCCAGGCAGAAGGAAAAGCAAACAAAAAAACATATCAGGTAAATAGTCAGCCAATACTTTCCCCCACCATGACTAATAACATAAATAAACACCACAATTTTCTAAATATCAGTATACCTTCAAGGAAATTACAGAGAAAGAAGGAATAAGAGCACAAATGTTTATACAATATTCAGAGTACATGGGGATTCTATAGTCACAACAAAAACAGACACAACCACTGGTCTGAAAATGTCCCACTGACAAACAAGGCAATGCCAGAGAAGAGGAAGCAATATTGCCACCTCAAGCTTTTGTTGTTGCTTAGCAAGATGTGTCATTTTCCTATTGTAACAATAAATGCACCACGTTTAAAAATCACCTTAGGATTCAAGTCCCAGCTTCATCCAAGATCTCTTGCCTGAAATTGCTGTCACCTATCTAATCATTGGACTATTATTACCTTGCACTCTTCTGTTTTAACATTTAGACTGTAAGCTTCCAGAAGAAGAACAGTATCCTCTTAAGTCACTATTACAAGAGTGACAGTTATGGTTGAAGTTGGTGGGCCCTACTGTGACTTAATAATACTATCCCTTTGAGAAAAAAACCCTCAGAAGGACAAATGTGATTAAAGAAAGACAGATGGACAAAGGTATTAGAAAAACAGAATGTTGCAAAATAAAGAGTTGGTAAAACTGAGTGAAAGAAGACTGCCCAGTAAAACAGTTTCACTGACTGCAAAAAACAGATTTCACTACAAGTCTTGCAGTTCAAAAGCCTTGTTGTCGTTCAAAAGCCTTGTTGTCGTTCAAAAGCAAACCAGAATCCACGCTACAAACATATGGCTTGTTTCCTCTAAAGCAAATTCATCAGATGCCAAAAACTAAACAGATCACCAGGGCTATAAGCAAAACTACACTCGTTCTCCCATATCTGTGAAACTTTCTGCAAAGCAGCTTGAATGGATCAGGTTTCAATCACTGGGATTTTTCTCACAGCATCTTGTAATCTGGCTCTGAGATGAAAATAGCATCTTGGTTACTGCACCAAAGTCTGCCAGTCAGATTTTAACCATCAGTAATACCCGACCCACACAAAGGGCGCCAAAACCCCCTGTGGCAGACAAGGTCTGGTGCTGGTCTGGCCAAAAGCAGCCACCACACAAGTCTGCTGGTTGTGCTGTGGTGGAGCTTGAAACTGCATTAGAGATACAGGTTTATCAGTAATTATAGCTTGTAAAATCAAAATTGACACGACAACTGCGTGTGTGCGTAAGTATAAAATACATACAATTATCTGATTCGACTGACAGTTCACAAACCACCCAGCCAACCTTCTTCAGAGTTTACCCCAAACACTGGCACTGCTGGCAGATTCCATAATAATGAATGCTATCCAATACATTTCTCTTTCTAGTTAAAAGTTAATTAGTGGTTTAAAGGGATTTCTAAGCCTAAAGCAAATGCAGCAAGCTTTCCAGAAGCTAGAACCATGGCAGGATGTGGGGAAAAAAGACAATACTCCATGGTGAAAAACAAGCAAGCAAGCAAACAAACAACAAGGAAATCACAGCAATGTGATTTCTTCTTTGGAAGAAAAAAACATTAGAAATTCCAAATTTAATCACTTTATTTTTTTCTGTATGAAAAGAACATGACTGGGAATACAAACATCTTTAGCCCATATCTAGACTCTTGAATGACTGCACTGTCTACAGAGGTTTTTTTCAATTACTGATATGCTAGTCTAAGGATAATAAATTTTGTTTAAGATGCAAAATGAATTGAAATTGAAGAAGCCCAGCAATTAACATTTCTGCGCGTCAAGTGAGGAGGGAAAACAAAAGTAACCCATTTAGCAAAGTTCCTTTCCAGACTTCTGGGTCAAGAGGCTCTAAATAAAGACCACCTGGAAATGATATGATTAAAAGGACCAAACAAAAAAAAAAAGAAAAAAAGGGAGAGAATAACAAAAAGTCAGTATTTTTTCACAGTGTAAAACAGGGCTTGCAGAAATTGACATAAGTTAAACAACTTCTCGCACCCTGAGATAAAAGGATCCGTGCATTCAGTAGGGCTGGTAACCTGCTTTGGGTTGAAACAGCTCCTGCTTAACCTTGCTGTAATAAACACCAAAACAAAACACGCATGATTTGGGCTGCCGGGCAGGGACTGAAAGAGACCAGGACACGCTGTGTGGCCTGTGCCATGCTTCAGACCCAAAGCCCGGGCGAAAAGCCGCTGCCGTACCTTGGAGGTGGCCGTGGCACTGGCTGTCGGCGGTGCTCCAGAGCCGCGCGGTGCCGTCCTCGCTGCCCGTCAGCAGCCGCTGCCCGTCGGGGCTCAGGCTCAGCCAGTTGATGCCCCCTTGGTGATCCGTGCAGACCTTCACGGCCGAAACAAAATTCCCCATCCCGGCGCTCCTGGCGCAGATCACGGGCGCCCTGCAGCCCCCAGACCGTGCTCCGGACCTCCGGCCGTGCCCCACGGACCGACTGCTGCCATTACCTCAACTCCGAAACATCGCAGAGCAGCCCAGGCTCCTACACAGGAGACACAAAGGCGCGTTAAATCATTTCATCTCCCCTCGGATGCATCGTTTCCTCAGCCAGGGTGAGCTGAAGCCATTGAGCGCCTGTTTCCCCGCAGGATCCGAAGCCCCACGGAGGCAGACGGGCGCACACGCTGCCCGCTGTGCCCCTTCCATGGGCACCGAGGCACGTTCAGCCCCCTGGGGGACTCAGCCCGGGCGGCGGTACCGATACCTGGTGCCCTCGCCGAGGCTGCTGCTTCTTAAGCAGTCTTAGGGCTGA
>VWZW01001851.1:1060683-1092538 GCA_013397115.1 Edolisoma coerulescens | reverse complement strand
CCCCCCCCCCCCCGCCCGAGCCCCTTCCCACCGCGGCGGCCGCCTCGCCCCGCCCGCGCCGCTTCCCCGGTGCTGCCGCTCCGCGCCCCGTCCTCCGCTCCGGAGGTGCCCGGTAGCGCTGCCCCTCCGGGACGGCCTCCCCCCGCAGCGACTCCCCTTCCCGGGGCTGCAGCCACCCCTGCCGCAGTTCAGTCTCCCGGCGGGGCGGGGGGAGCGCCGGGGCGGGAGGGTCTCTCCCGCTGAGGTCCCGTTGGTAATCGCGCTGCAGCCGGAGCAGCCCGACAGCACCCCCGCATCCCCGGCGGAGCCCCCGGGCTCTTCCCGGGGGAGGCAGCGCTTCCTCCGGCACGTTCGCCCCTCAGGACGCCTGGGGGCAGCGGCCCCGCCGCGGGGTCCCGGCCGGCAGCGGCCTTTCCTCCCTGGCTTCTCCCGGGGGGGCGCTGAGGCTTGTGCTGAGGGCTGGGTTGAGGGAAGCCATTGCCTTTTGTTCCTCCTCTCGCCCCTCTCCCTGGCCGAGCTCCCGCCACGTTTCGCCCTAGGAGCCCCCCCACAGGAGCCCCAAACCCACTCTCTCGCTCTGCCCCGACCCGAAGCTTTTGGGGCTCTTTAGTATTGATGGAACTCCTTGCCCATCCACCCCCTGCACCCCGTGGGCACGGCTGCTGCGGCGGGCCCCAGCTTTGGGGTGCCCAAAACCACCTGGCTGAGGGTACTGACAACGTGGGCTGAAGGGTTCTGTCCCACCATGATGTAATTAAATGTATGAAGGATAAATCCCCTGGGCAAAGTGATGTGGAGAGGCTCGGAGCTCCCAGCAAGGCAGTAGCAGGGTCCGACATGAATCCCCCCCACAAGAACAGGGGACCTGCAGCTAATTTGCTGCTAAAAACATGCTGCCAGGGGTAGGATAAATCACAAAACCTCTTCTCCTAGCTTCCACTCCATTTGATCAGAAAAGCACATTTTTGTGTCAAATCCCCAGCCCACCGGCTCTGTTTCACAGTGGGGTTCACAGGCACTCGCTGACATTTAACCAGGCACCAGCCCTGCTCTGGCACGAGGTGCCCCAGCGTGTGGGCTGGGCAGAAATGTGTGCGTTAAATGGATAATTCCCAGGATGTGTTATTTTGAACAGCACATTCTGGCAGAGGCCAAACAGGACTAATATGTCACACCCAATGCAAACACAAGGTGATCCCGATTCAGCTGCCAGTTGTAGCCATGCAGCCATGGAGAAACTTGCCAGACGGAGCTGTCGGGCTGCAAATTCGGGTTTTGTGAGGGTCAGGTCGAGCCCTGTGGCTTATGGTCCCCAGCCAGCTCTTTTCTGAAGAAAAGTGTTTCCACACAACCCTTGTGCATTCAAGAAATGACCGAGAAGTTCTAGTGTGAGACGTGAGTACTGTATTTCTTCCCTCTGAAAATCACATTATCCGTGAAAAGATATTTTTTTGGACATGGAGGCCTGGGAATCGGCTGCTCTCAGGGAGTGTCCCCCACCATCTGCTCGTACATCTGTCAAATCTACTCACAAACCCCTGCCCAGAGTCCTTGCTCGGGAAACTGTAGGATAGATTAGCACTCCTTTTTATTTTCCTGTGCTTCTGTGGTGTGAATAAAAGGAAAAACTCAGATGGAAGGGGCATTTTTTTAGGTTTGAGGCAGGTCTGCACATGTTAAACGCACACAGTTTAAATCTCAAGGGGAGGCTGAGCTAGAGGGGAAACCCTTGGCCACAACTCAGCCGTGAATCAGCTGTGGGAGCAGAGGGTGTGCTGTTCCTCCCCTTGCTCTTTTTAAAGCCTTGTCAAGGTTTTTTATTATTATTTCAAATTAATATTTCCCTCCTGTGGTGACTAGTGAAAACATCTGAGCTTTTGAATATTTTCATGAATATTTATTCATTTTCTTGAGGGTTTTTTAAAATCTTTTTTCAGTTGGTTTTATCTGCCTGAATTTTCCGTAAGTTTTCTTTATTGCATTTGTGTTCTTGTGGTGGGTTTTTAATTGTAGGACAGGGAAGAAAATAAAAGAAAGTTACCTGCTGCTTGATTTTTCTCCTCAGAGCACAAATCCTGCAGTGAATCCTCCTTCATCCAGAGAGATGTGTACATACACAGATGCATGAGCTGCTCCTATAGCATCCAGGTAGTTATAAAATCTTAAAAAGGCTTCTAGATGTTTATGGCTGGATTCATAATACACAATTTGCAGGATCCAGTGGCTATTGCTAAGTTTGGAGCAAAGTTTAGACTCTTTAGGCAGTCATCAGAAGTAAAGGAAGGATGTAGAGTTTAGATCAGATACACTGTTTTGGAAGGGAAGAGAGATGCTTCTGCCCTTCACCGTGGATTATGACAGGGGTCCAACATCAGGAGGTTCCAAATTCTCTGCAATCAAGTAGGAAAAAATTGAGACCTTTATCTTTAAAACATACCTTCATTCCACCAAAGGTTCAACCTCTTCTCACATCTCTGATCCAGAGACAACACAGTACAGGGAGAGTCTTTAATTCTCCCACACTCAAGACAGTAATGATCAGGTACAAAATCCTCTGTGAACAACTTCATCCCAAATTATCTGTGCTTAGACTCACTTGCCAGACTTTCGGAAGCACAACGTAGGCTCCCAGCCCCTAGAAATTACTAAGTCAGTATTTACATCACTATCTGCACTGACATAAATGCTGAAGAACATTTCCCTTGGAAATATTTCAGTAATGCTGCAAATGCTTCCAATAATTTTACTGGTGTTGTTTGTGGAGGAAGGAACACAGGCAGCTCCTCCATGTCCACCTCCCCCTCCTGGGGCCTTGGGTATCTGGATGGGTTGCAGTGGTCTTTGATGGACAACAAAGGCTCTTTGTTCTGTCAAAGAAGCAGAGCCAAAAACGCCCCAAAGAAGTCAGCACAGAGAGCTCGACCAAAAACAAAAGAATAAAGTGTGCAGCAATGCAAATTATCTTTCTTAGAGAATTAACCCCTTCCATCATCCCAGCCCCTCCTCATTCTCTAAAGAAGGGCCTTTCCAGCTGCCAGCGTCTTTTCTCTTTCATCTATTGCTCTGCTTCAGGCTGTCAACCTCGATCACTTTCAAAATTGCTGATAATTAAGTATTACCTCTTTCTTCACTTCAGAAAATTGATTTAAAGTGGCACATCCTGGATGGACATCCAGCCTTGGCTGGTTTTTTTTGATTCAACCACATCATTATAGTCAATGAGAACTATAAACAAAAGCATGTTACATGGTGTCTCCAAAGGCAAGGTCCCTCACTGAGCAAACTACTCTAAGAAAATTTCCTTGGTAAAGTTAAATTTGATTTTAAAATCAATCAGTTACCAGTTACACTGATACAATGTCAATAAAATTTAATCTTAAATAGATTTTAATGTACCTTCTAGTGGTTTGATTTAATTCAAAACATTATCAACATCTAAAGTGGCTTCACTTTGCCGTAAAAGTTGACATTGGTGAAGACAAATTAGGTTTACATGGGTTTAATTATCCCCATGGAGCAGATGTAGCCTTACTCTGAAGCGAGGATGGAGGAGCAGAAGTTATCCTTTCAGACTGCAGACCTGAATGCACAACTGAACTCAGCATTGCAGCTCTTTCTGACCCCTCTGCAACTGGTCTCTTTAACAGGCAACACAGTTTTTTCCTTTCCTCGTTTGAGTGTGAATTCTTTGCAGCTTAAAATGCCCCAGGGTGCTCAGAAGTCTAGTTTGGGTATAAACATTTAGCAAATTCCCCTACGGGACACAAGGTGCTTGGAAACTGTCACTTACACTAGATTTTCCTGCAATTATATGTAGAAACCTTTCTTTTGGTTTTATACCAGATCTGAAGCAGTATTTCCAAAACATTTATTTCTGAAAATACTTGGTTTTATGAATTTCCTACACCTCTGTAACAAGAACACCCATGTGCAAAACCCATGTGCGTCTCTGCTGCCCACTGCTGCTTCTCCTGGGTGAATGGACTGCCCCTAATCAATGCCAGGAGTCTGAAAGCCTGGGATCTGGAAAATCAACTGGCATCCAGTGACCTAATGGATGGTTAGGTGATGGTAATGTTGCACAAATGGGCTCTTAGTAGCTGACCCCAATGTCAGGCCCTGGTAGCAATGGGAATTTAGCTGTGAACTCGGAGTAGGCGGAGAGAAGATTGCATTAACTTTCTGCTGTGATGAAGCAATGGCTTAAAAGCACTGCTGCAAAGGCATCTTATCTCCCTGGCTAAGAAAGCAGATGCAATTTCCTAGAAATTTTTAAGCTGTGACATGCCAGGAAGTGTAAGATCTCACGGCAGCTGTTTCAAAGATTGCTGTAAATAGGTTTCTCCCCACAGTCTATAGATGAGAAGGCCCTTCCATCATGTCACAGCATAGTGGGAACTTTACTGAATAATTCAAAATCACAAATATTTACAAAATTACAAAATAATAGTCAAAAGCTCATTTTACCCCGTTCCCTACTTCGATGGGAGCCCTGCTGTTTCCTCCAGACGGTAAGTTGGCCTCTTGCCCAGACCATATATCTCTTATGACAGGCTCCTTAAGGACCAAATCTAAATGGAAGCCAAAAGAAGTATATCTTACTAAGTGACACAAGGGTAACTTTCTGAGTCTGATTCTGAGCCCATTTTAACTGCTTTTACACGGATACAACTTTGCTGGCTTTAACTGCATTAATCCAGATTTGTACTGATGCAAGCAGAGAGCCCCAGTGCCTTTGACATTGGTACAAAAACAAATTTCCAAAAATGCTGAAGTTGCAGCCAGTGACCCAGGCAGTATTTTAACAATTGCATTCACATCTGGCCTCTGGAAGATTTCTCAGTTGTTTGTCTGCCTCGTTGTTAGCAGAGCCAAACCTTGGGCAAGGGGGGAGCAGTCACGATCTCTTACACCTCGTTGTTGCTAAGAAAGTTATGGGAACAACCGATACCAATCCCACTGACCACAGAACAATCTTCTGCAGCCTTGACTGAGCTTTGTATGAGGCTTTGAGGGCCAGACTGCCCCTGCTCCTGACACAACTGCCACAAGAAGTGCACACCTCTTCCAGGAGTCTGAGAAAGGCAGGGAACCCTCAGATGGGTGTAGTTGGTGGTGGGAGTAAATAGTACCATTCCAAGAGATGCCAAAGCTTCTGCCCCGCTCTGTGCCTCTGCCAGAGCATGTTTAGAGCCAACGCTGTACTTCATTTTCTCCACCAAATCTCACAGTGATCCTTGGTAAAGAGAAGGATGCCAGGGTGAACATTCAGCCCACCATGAGGTTTACAAGCACCTCCAAAGCTTGAACTGCTCAGCTGTAATATCTCAAGCTGGATTTGTAGCGAAAATATTCTCATGACGCACCTATTCTGTTTTGGCACTTCGTGTTCTTTATAAGGTGCATTTCTCACCTTACAAGGTGCACCTCACAAGATGCGTGGCTTTGCCTTCTCAAATACTCTCACCCTCAGGAGTAGATTTTACTACTACCTGATCTGACATAGGTTTGCTCAGGGAAACTGTGCTGTAACAACCTCCACCTCTGTTTGTGTGAGTTTGGGCTCACCAGTGGGCACAGTCTGTCTCTTGTGTTCCAGCTGGGCTGAATGGAGCTGGGACAGCAGCAGCATCATTGGGCCCACAGTGCCAGCGCCTGGCAAAATCCTACTGAAATCAATGGCACAATCCACGTGCAAAAGAGTCTGATGTACTGTTGAGGAGAGACAAAAAGGAAGCCTGATGCCATGCACTGACACCAGCATTACGAATCAGATGTCAGGATGCCACCTCACTCCCCAACCATACCCCACAGTTTGTCTGGTGAATAAATCCTTCCTGGTCTCTGTTTTCCTTTTTACCTCCCCCCTGAGTTCCCAGTAGTGTTCATCCCACTCTTGTTTTGGGAAGGCACCCTAACGGGAGTCCTTTCCTGCTGAGAGGAGAGATTGCAATTCAGCTGGTCTGTCTGTTTCCATTCATTCCTGAGGTTTTCCAGCTGCCCACGAAAACAATGCACCGATACACTCTGTGCAGACTTGAACCACGTCCAGAACAAAGGGTTAGGTGGGGCTGGGAGATTCGGGGAGTGTTCTTTGTGCTGGAAAATGGAGCAGATACTGGCATTACGTGGTCCGAAAGATAATGGTGAAGGAGCAGTTTACTGATACCCCACATGGTCCACACGCCAGACTTTGGGCTCAAGGATCCAGCTCCTCACTGAGCAAGTGTCAGGAGTACCAAACTCGGGCACCTAAGCACTGGAAGGAAAAACAAACTGAATTCCAAAGGGGGCTGCACTTTCACAGATGTAGAGTAGACAGATTTCATCAGAAAGGTTGTAATATTTAATTTTTCAGTTAAACTCTCTCCCTCTCCTTTTATCTTCCCTTCCTTTTCACAAAAAGGCATAAAGTGAGTAATAAAAATTGCTAACAGCAAAACTTCATGATTTATACCACCAGATCTCAGGCAGAACTCCCTGTTGAGTTTGAGGGAACGGCCTGATTAAACATTGATGCCACAATATGGTCTGTCTTAGCAACAACAATCCCAAGTGAAATTCATCTAGGATATAAACCGTGACATTTAAAATGCCTGTTGAGTTAAACTTGACCAAAAAAAAATAATACTTGGTGTGCGTGACTCTGGAAAATAAAGGCAATTGCCGTGCCACTTCATGGAATATTGTGTGTGAATCACTGAAGCTATTAAGTCTTCTGCTGCCTTTTTCCTGGCCTCAAGAGGTTAACTTCTTCCCCGAGCCATTCACTGGGGGGGAAATAAGAACCACGTGCGTGTGCCACAGAGCTGTGTCTGGTCTGGGGATGCGGGTGATCCGGATTTCGTGTTGTTTGCCTGAGAGACCCACTGGAGAGAATAATGAGGGGGTTCAAAAGAGGAATATCCTTCCTGCCAGAAGTGGTCGTTTAGCTAGGCCTTCGCTTATTTGTTGGGGGAGATTACTCACAGGGTCACCTGGCAAAAATGACTGGAAGTTAGGAAAGAAAGGGCCTCCTGCCAACTATTTAAGAGAAAGAGAAAGAGAGAGAGAAATGGAGAAGAAACGGGAGAAAGAGCAGTGAGTTGGCTGCAGGGGAAGGGACATGTCGTGATTCAGAGAAGCCAAGAACTAAGGCTGTAAAGGGAGAGAGAGAGGGCCCTGGGCTCCTTAGAAGGCTTGGTGCTGTATTCTGGTGGCATTCAAGAATAAATTGGCACAGAGAAAAGGCACAGACATTTACACAGACACTTGTGAAGCCCTTGCAGCAGAGGTGGAGCTCTAGGAAAGGGTGAGCAAAAAGCACCAGAGTGCCCTCGGGCTCAGCCCTGGTTCTGGAGGTGTAGGGCAGCTGGGCTCCCCCATCCCTCCTCCAAAGAGGGACAAAGAGAGCCTGTGCTAGGAAACCAAGACCAGGAGGCTCAGCTGGGTCACTCGCAGGTTGTTAATTGTTCACTGCGCCCAAAGGGATGCTTTGGGAAGCTGCTTCTGAGATACCCCCATAAATCTCAGCCTGGACTGTTGTTACACCAGTCCCCCCTTCTGGGGGTCTGAGGCAGGGTGGACTCACACAGAATTTGGCCTTGATCATGCCAACAAAGGAAGCTGTGGCAAGGCAGCAGCGATGCACCCTCTGAGATCCAAGGACAAAGGAAATACACAGACCCAGCACAGTTCCCTGCTGCTTACACCACTTCAACAAAACATCTGCTCACCCAGAATAAAATCCCTCCCCTGTTCTAAGCAGATCAGTTCCCCCTGAAATAGCAATAGGAGCTGCTGCATCTGCTTCAGCCCCAGGAGGATGAGGCCTTCATTAAATCAGGCTGAGCTGCCTGCTTTATCTTACACTCTCCTGTGAGTAACTTTTCTTGTTACACCTCTTTACACAAGCGCCAAACCCCAAGCAGGGAGAAAAGCCATCCAAAATCCAGAAGAATTATGACAGAGGCTCCAGCATCCTGGGGTTTTGGGAAGGTTATTCATTTAGTGAAGAAGTAACTGTGCAAATCGAACTCTCTGGCAGCACTTGTGTGATGATAATCATGCTGATTAAGTGTTCGAGCCTTGGGATACACTGGGAAAGGCACTAGGACCTAGGAAATAACCACCCCATGCATTTGGAAGACAGCTGAGGGCTCTTCCTGTTCTGCTCTGTGAGTGATCCATCTCCTCTCACAGATCTGTTCATTTTGGATGCAATTGCTCGAAATATGCATTACTTATGGTCATACAGATATATACAAAGGGGACCAGCAGTTGTGCTGTTAACCCTCGGGTTCCCTGCTAGGCCGAGACATGCAATGAGGAAAAGATTCAGAGCCCAGTTCTACAACTGACTTCAATTAAGTCAAATCAGTTGCATTAGCTAAGGTTATTAACTTAGGGAATATACTTTTCCTCTCTCCTCTCTAAATTTGGCTTTGGTCTCCATTACCCTTTGTTAATGAGGAAGGTGCTTTCTACTCTGATTTCTGTGTTGGTGAAGGAAAAGAGAAGCTGATTAGACAAATGGCCTTGATTCACTTCCAGCCTTAAATCTGACATACTGTTTTCATCTAATCAGCACCCTGCAAGGGTGTCAGTGAGTATCTGCTGTTTAAGGCATGGAGATGGATTCTCAGGGAGTTACAATGGCACAGAAGTGACAGAATAAAAGAATTAGGACAGAGGAAATGCTGTTTACCTCAGTCGGCTGTTCTGGGACTTGCCCCCACCCCTCCTCCAAGCATGAATTTCACAACTAAACCACTGAAAAGATAAAAACAATAGCTACTTTCCAGAGGCACTACTGAAATATGCAGCCTTGGAGCTCTTGAACAGGAAGGGAAATGTGAAGAGTGACTTTTAACCATCTAGGAACATGTGCACGCTGTGGGCCAGCTATTCAGCTGTGGTAAATTGGTGCAGTCATGCTAAATAAATGTGATTGAACTATCTGGCTTGCTTGATGAGCCAGTCCTGCAGCAGGTTCCTAGAGCAGCTGGTGTCCCTCTGGGACAGGCTGCAGGAGCCAAGGCACAGCTCTGGGCCTGCCCTAATTCACACTAATTGCACCGACTGCCTTCAGTGCTGGGTAATCACCCTGTGCTGCCGGAAAATCAGAGCGTCCCCATCACTGCTGCACCCAGCAGAAGGCAAGAACAGCAAAGGACTGACACTGACAATTCCTGACACAGTTTTGGGTCTTTTCCATACAAGCTAAAACGCTCTGCTGCATCTTTCAAGAGGTGATTTGGACCTAAGTGGAAATGTTGAATGTTTTTATTATTGTTGTTATTACTATTCCTCATACTATTGTTATTCTGTCTTGCTTGGGAGGTGCTGGGAAAGGAACAACTTCTGCAATAAATCAGTGCAAGCTTTGGGAAGCTAGTAACCTGTGTCCTCTCCTGGAGCTTCCATCATCTTGACGGCAAGTTTGTGCTGAGGAGTCAAATACCAAATTAAAAGAAAAAGAAAAAGGAAAAAAAAATAAACGAAGAGCTAGAACAAGGGAAACTCTGTCTGGTACTTCTTTCCAGCCAAAGAACCCTTTAATAGCAAAGTATTAGACAAATCCCAGGCCTGGGGGGTTGTTACAGAGATTTTGGATTCCTACCAGAATTTTTTTTGTGTGTTTCCAAACCTGTATTGTCTGAATGCAGCTGAAAAAAGAATCATTCAATATAAGCAGAAATATTTCCAGTGGCGTGGAAGCCCCTGGTTCTGATGGGATGTGCGATGTTTAATTGTCAAGGGAGCTGACTATTAAATGTCATTTATTAATAAGTTTTAAGAAGAGAAGTCTGAAACCTTTGAAATGCTGATTGTCAACTCTACAGAGAGACCTGAACACAAATTATAAATTCCAGAAGTCAAAATGGTGTTTGCCTGGTTTTTTTCCTCTCTTTTCAGAAGGGACATGACAAATGAATCTGGTCCCAACCCCCAGTGAAAAAAAAAAGAGGCTCTATTATTTTCAGAAGAATCATTTTGAAGGGCAAGTCAATAATAGCAGGACTCACACAAAATAAAACCTTTGAAATCCTATTATTATTATTATTATTATTACTATTATTATTGGTTCAGATGACTCAAATGTTATTGTTTTCTTCTTGCATTACCAGCCAAGAAAACCAAAGACAACCGCATAAAGTTTTGCAAATCTCAGCAGTTTTGATTCCCACTTACATTGCTGGAGCAGCTGCTGCACTCGCAGAGTTTAGCAGGTCAGCTCTGCGTGTGGAGTGGCCCACACTGTGCTTTGTCTTCGTGAAAACTTGATTTAAGAGCAGGATTTATATACAGCCTGCCCTGCAGAACTAAAGGAAGCTCACAGTGTTAGGTGTGTTTCTGTGTTGGAGAGGGCTTGGCTGTGTGCTGGTACCTTATGGCTTCTGTAGCACTTGTTCATGTACATGTGAGGGACTGGTTTTAGTGCTGGCCACCTTCAGCAAAGTATGCAAGGAAGAGGTCTGTCCCATGAACACTCTTTTGCTACTTCTCTCTAAGCTGTTGGTTTCCAACAGCGCAAAAAAAAAAAAAGCAAGGGGAACATCAGCTGAAACCGCAGAGTTTTGCCCATCTGTGAGTCAGGATCATTCACCCATCTCCTCACCACCATGATCATGGGGCAGCAACGTCAAAGCTTAAAAGCACCTCTCCCAAAACATGAACAAACCTGTGCTGACCAGGAGCCTTGCCTGGTGTGGTGTCTTGCAGGGAAGGAGTTGCACTGCTCGCTTAGCCCATCACAGATGATGAGCAACGCTGGTGGCCACCAAGAAATAGTTACATGAGAAAAGAACTTAGTTTACATCAGGCTAAACAAACTGAGTGGCAGCATACCAGAACTGCTGCAATGAGTTAAACAAATATTTTTAAAATTGCATTTTTTTCCATGGAATATCAGGGACTGATCCTTCACCATCCCAAACTCCCTAGCAGGAGCACATGAAACCATTCTGACTGAGAGGGAGCATTCGGTGCTTTTTGGACTGTGTGAGTGCAGGTGTGAATGCCTACAGGATGTGGATTTACTGCAATCCACTAGAGATCATCATTTTCAAAGAAGGAATTTACATTAACAATTTCTGTATGATTTCATGTTTACTTCACGCACAATTTGACTGAATACACTGGTACATTCCTCCGTATGTTCACATGCTTAAACCAGGACAGCTTGACTTGATTACAAACTGTCTCATTCTGAATCATGTAAGGATGGCCAGCTATCCATGGAAAACCTGGTACCCCCACTTGCTCTTTCTTCAGTGCTCCTGTTGCTCCATGGAAAATTAATATTTGTTTTATTTCTGTCCTTTTCCACTCCTTTTCATGTGTGTTTGGTTTCCATCACAGCCACCGGTAAATATGGGAACAGCTCGGATTTTGTGGGATGTTATTGCACCTCCTCTGCTGACTGAAGGGTGACTCTTGGAACAAGGGGACACCAAACTACATGAGCCTCAACCACTGAAGGTTGATTTAACTGAATTTAACCTCTCCAATAAACCAGATGATTTAAAATTAAAACCTGCAATAAATCCCCATTTGCAATGCTGATGGTGCTGACCACGTTATGCAGATATTATCTGGTTCAGGACTTGTTAACTGTATCAGATTTACTCCTGGACAAGAGTTTGAGCCCATGGATAGTAAAAATTTCAAGGCCAAATGAGTTTTCACCCAAGTTAATTTTCTTTTGACTTCAATACAACAGGGAAAAGAAAGTGAAAACCAAACTAGATGAAGAATGGGAGCCAGGATATCCATCAATGCTCCCAAGTATCATAGAATCACAGAATGGGTGAGGTTGAAAGGAATCACTGGAGGTCATCTGGTCCAACCTCCCTGCTCAAGCAGGGTCCCCTGGAGCACATTATTCCGGACTGTGTCCAAAGAGCTTTTGAATATCTCCAGAGGAGGAGGCTCCACAACCTCTCTGGGCAACCTCTTCCAGAGCCCAGTCACTGTGTTCTCTCTACGTTTTTACCCTGCCATTGCTTAGGCTTCAACAATGACCAGGGCTCTCCTCGTGATGCCAGACTGCAGAGAGACCTTTTGAAGCTCTTCATTTCCTTTCTGCACTCAGTCAACGAGGTCACTGTTGAGCCATACTTTCTACTTAAAGAAGAAGTAAAACAGCTCTAGCAAACACCAAGGAGTGAATTCATTTCTACCAGGTCCAGAGAGGTATCTCTGGAGGAGGAGAGAAAAAAGCACAGGAAGGTGTGAGCATGGGGCTGCCTCAATAGCAGGATAACACCTCTTTGATTCCCCAGGGAAGGGAGGTGGCTGTGCAGCCCTTTCGCCTGTGTAAGCAGTGAGGAGAGATTCATTTGAACATGACAGCATCACACGTGCCAACAGTGGATCAGTAGGCCGTTTCCTCCTTACCTTCACTATATGTACATGTACCAAGTAGTATAGCAAGGCAAAAGCACTGCAGTTGTTCAGGTACCTTCCAAGGATTCATTTGAAAGAGATATTCCGTCAAATTTGCACATTATCCAGCTACAAAGAAAGGACATTCGTGTGTGCAGGCATTCTGGCAGGAGCTATTTGCTTTGGGGCCAGATGTAATTCAAAGTTATTCTGAATATTACACTGCAGCAGCCTGGCCAAGCACAGTAATGCTGATTATTAGGGTTTTCCTGGTTTTCCAGATGGAGCTGATTTCATTTAGTTCTCTCTCTTGCAATTAATAACTTGTCCCTTTTGTTCATTTTGAATCTTTATTTCATCTTTGGCATTTTGTGGAATAGTTTCCAATTTCCTTAATCCACTGCTTGCCTCCTCGGTTCACGTAGCAGAGGTCATTCAGCCGTACAGTTCAATGATGTGCAGCTCCAACCTCTGCTGCACAATCTCACATCCACTTCACATCGAGCTGGCATTTTTGTCATCTATGTTTTATACGCTATAAACTCACAAATCATACCATTTCATACCAGAGCAATGTCAATAATCTTTTTTTTTTTTTAAGGAAAAAAACCCACCAACGAGACACTAGCAAGCATATGGGATCTGTACGTTCTGTCCTTTAAACAAGTGCAGATTTAGCAAGGAGGGGGAGGGAAAAGGAAGAGAACGAGAGCCACATCCCCCCACTGCCAACGCAATGCATGTTCCTGCAGCATCAGTGTTTGGATTAGGCCCATGGCCACCCTACTTAGGTTTCAAATAAGCAAAAAATAGATGGAATTCAATTCCCCACTGCCAGTTTTTAGTGAGATTAGACTTGTGCACACAGAGGATTTTTTAAAATAGCTTTCACATGGGATCAGCTCTTTGCATTGAGAGTGTGCTCATAAGTGGGATATCAGATGTCAATAAATGATGAGTGTTTACTCTGTAGGCATATTACAGACTTGTGTAAAATGTGCTATAGGTAGCTAAACACTTGCTGGTTACAAACAGGGTTCCACACAACAGCACAGATTAAGCAGACTGCCCTTTTTCGTGCTTTTGACTCCTAGCACAAGGCATGGCTCAGTCCAGGACGGGGATCCTAAGTATACTTCCACAATTTAACTAGCAAATGATTATCTACTAGAGCATATAAACAAATAATTAGTTTGAAGTGTATAGATGAAGTGGGCTTGCACACAGTGGCTGGATGCTGGAGTCAGCCTGTACAGCTGTGTGTACGTGCACAGTCCCACGCTTCCGCTGCGGATGGGCAGGGATGTCAGTGGGTCCCTCTAACGCTGCTCTGCACAGAGGGGACTTGAACCACTGACCACTGGAAGCTGTACAGCAGAATATCTGTGATGTCACAGCTCTGACCCCAACATCAGTGGGACGGTCACATCCCCTGGCTGTGTGCACCGAGTGTTGAGAAACCCAGGTGTGGGAGTGTCTGGGCTTATGCTGTTGTTCCCAGGGGAATGTGGGTGGATGGTTGTTCTCTATTTTCTTTTCTTTTGTCCTCCAAATACTTGGAGCATCTGGGACTCCAGTTACTGTATATTTTAAAGCCTTTGTTTCTTTATCCTTCATGCTGCACAGTGACATTGAACGTGCTTCAAATGAATGAAAAGCCTCCTTTAAAGCTCATCACAATTCGATGCCTGTCTTTCTCTGGGACCACTTTTGGGGTTTTTTTGACAGATTAATGGCCAGGAGGTCACAATAGAGAGCACTGAATATGACTGAGTATTAACTTTTAATAGAGTGCATTTTGCTCAGGAGCCGATTACAGCCTTCATGAGGCAAGAGCAACGCTAATCCTGGAAGGACTCCTAAAATCTTTCATAAGCTGCATCTAATTAAAAGAAAATGAAATACGCAAGAGTTGATGCACGAGTTGTACATTTGTGCATCCCACTCAATGAATGAATCATTTCCCTGCCTTCTCTGACACAGAAATACCTTGCAACCCATTAAAGATCTTAAATATTTTTACAGCTCTAATGGACGACGTCACCACAAGCCACCCAGGACGTGGCCATTGAAGTCCAGACCTGAGCTGGTGTAACTATAAGTGCTTCTGTGATGATCTGCTTGGAGGATACATCCAGACAACAGGCTATCTACAAGAGGACATGATTGTCTGTATCACTGCTAAGGCAGACATCACCCAAACTGCTGTTAAATTCACAAGGTAGAATTTTTTGCATTTCCATATCCCCTCATAACACATATACAGCACATGTGCAGGTGGGGCAAATCTCAATTGATGCAACTCTACCAACGGTGTCACTTCATCACAGGAACAGCACATAACCTCACACAGACACAGGCCCAGTTGTTACCAGTCACCCCAGTCCTGTCACGGGTAGGGAGCCACAGGGAGCCAAGATCCAGGTGGAAGATAAATGACAAGGTGGATGAGTGTGAATTGATGGAATGGCAGGTGGATCCAGTGTCAGACTGGGATGTAGCACGGGACCAACCAGACCCTGGCACAGAGCACAGTCCTGCTCCTCCCCATCACTCAGGGAAGGGCAGATTCCCATCACAGAACTGCAAAGCAGAGCAGCCCCGAAGGCACACGCGCCTCGTGCTCCAGTGTGCTGGGGGCCTGTCAGCCTCACTCATGTCCCTTCAAAGGGCCGGGGCTGGGGTTAGATCAGCAGCCTTCCCACTGGATTAACACAGAGCTTTGCAGCTCTGCCGGCACCATGCCCGCGCCTGTCAGGATCTATCAGACAGCCAAGGCTTAACAGCTAATAGAGTAACAGAGTGAAGAGAATAAAACTACCCCTTCCTGAAACACTTAGCTAATGCTAAACACAGCTTATGACTTTACAGAAGGGAGGCTGCTGCACTTTTGGGGGCTGCATGCCAGGGGGAGTGCCCAGGCTGCAGTGGATGGTCCATAACTGAATGAGCAGAGTGGTTCCCATCCCAATGGCCAACCATGGAACGGGGTTCAGGGGCACCGAAACAACTGGAATGGGAGCACTAAAGGGGCAGAAACATGGGAAGAGGGTTGTGAAATAAATGGCAGTGCAGTGGCTGTTTTCCTTTGCTGCTGATCCCTCAAAATGTCATTGTCATCTGAAGGGTTGAGGGAACAAAGAGAAGGTTGCTCAGGTTCTGTGCCTTCAGGCTTGGAGGTTTTTTTAATATATATTTTTCACGTGTACTGATCTAAAGTTAAAGTAATTCAGGATGAATGGTTTCTTTCACCTTTGCATCAAGACCAGCATGTCATGCTCAGACAGACCCCACGAGTTGCTCAGCCTCTGCTACGACCCTCACGTGTGTCCTCACATGGCCTCTGATGGCTCTGCGCCTGCTCTCCCCACCCATGTGTGCATCAACGTGACCCCCTCCAGGCATCAGGAGTCAGCTGGGGCCATCACATGGTGGCCCTGGTCGGGGCAGAGGGAGCATGTGTCAGACCACAACCACAACGGCAGGCATGTTCCTAGATCTGCTTGTCACCACCAGTTCTGGTCCAGCCTCCCATGTCCTCCTTATAAACCACTGCAGAATAAGAAAGCAAATTCACAGCATGTAAATCAAGCTTAGAAAGATTACAAGCCTTTTCTCTCTCGAACTCATGTTGGTTATGGAAAAAAAAAGTGCTTAGAGCCAAAAGCTGGTGTTTAACAATTTATTCCAGGGGTCAGTGAGTGGGGAGGAGGGTGATGCTCAGTCTCAGCGGGCCGTGGCCGGCAGGGTGAAAGCTCAGCTAGAAGTAGTTGACGACTCTCCTGATGGACTGGACGCTGGCGCTGCGCGCCTGCCACTCGTTGAAGTTGCTGAACTCGCCGCGCTCCACCACGTACATGCGGCCTCGGTAGTTGGGCTCCTCGTACAGCACCCACCTGGGCACAAAGGGAGGGCTCCCTGGGTCCCAGCACCCTGCTCACGCCAAGTGGCCGCTCTGCGTTTAGGCACCGCTGGACTGCAAACACCAGGGCCTGATTCCCGGCCCCATCCCGCGCACAGAAATGCTCCTGGTGGAGCTCACTGTGGGCGCTTCCCCCCGCTCCCCCAGCATGGCCTGGCAATTACCCACGGCCAGATTGGACCTTGCCTTCAGAAAACATTGTTTTGGGTTACACCAGCAATAAAGCCTGGCTCCAAGGGCTCCCTGCTTCACATTACTGTAGGAATGGATCTCTCTGAGCTTCACCATGTGCAACAGAAATAATTTAATAGTATTTGATAGTGCTAAAGAAGGACATGAGTCCCCTCAGCCCCTGGATAAACCCCTTTTGGACTGTAAGGAGAAACATGCAATGCTTGATGGATGATCTGCCTCTTTGAACTGATTCATTAGCTATGATGGGAACCATATTTAGTAATTTCTCTCTTTGCTAGTAATTCTTAATGGCCTCTTTGATGCTTTCCAACAGAGAGCAGGGCTTGACTTGGTTATCTTTACTTTATCTCTACATCCAGAAGTAATGACAACTTTCCCTTGGAATACAGTCAAATGGATACAACATTCAATAACCTTGGTGACTTTGGCATGCCTGACTGCTTCACCTGGCTTGGCTGCATTGTTCTCCATCGCCCTGGCTTGTGGCATGTCTCTCTCCATTTGAAGGTCTTTAAGTCAGGAGCAATTCTGATGGTCAAGAGGGACAATTTTTCTGCTTTTCTCTCCCTTCGCCCCCCTTAGTCACACTGTGTCATGATCTTAATGTGGCCACAAGTGTCACCTCTGTCCTCTATTTGAATTTCCCATGCTTTTTAACCAAGTTTTGCCGTTGCTCGGACAGTTTTACATTCAGGTTTCCACTCTGTCATTGCTGAGCTGCTCATCTCTGCCTCTTTCCTCTCATCCCCATATTTTTTAGGATTTTGTGAGGATCTCTGCTGCTTTTCCCATCTATTTGCTCAGCAATGACAGCAAAGTAGAAATGCAGTCCTCCAAATCATTTGGTTTCTGTGGTCTGTCTTTGCAGGAATTCAGCTGGGACATTGGGGTTGGGATCTACTGTATGTGAGATTTCCAGGGAGAAACTTCTTCAAGTACTGGAGGGGTCAAAGACTGCTGGGCCTGAAGGGTCAGACAACAGCTGGTGAACTCAGATCAGTCTGACCCAGAGCAAAAAGCTGGAGGCTTAGGGAAAAACGTTGTTTATAAAACCAGCCACCCACAGACATTATTTTTTAAAAAAGGAAAAGTTTAGAGTATTTATCCAAGGCACCTTATGGGTTCCTTGACAGATTTGTTTTGTGTTTCTGAGAGGACACAAGGTGGGACTGTGGTGGTTCCTTCTCCCAGATCCCTGTGCAGGAGCAGGACCAGCACGTGGATACCAGCATGGAATACTATGCCTTGGTTTTGTGAAAGAGCATCCTGCAGTATCAGAGCCCTGTGTGTGTCATCGCTGACATGTGGTTCCCACAAACAACCAACCTCATTCTCCGGCACTTGTTGCAGCCAGCTGATATCCAAACTGGAATTACAAAGTCATCCTCAGCCTTTTCCTGTGATGGTCACTTTGCAGTACATGGAGAAGGCTGCCCACTGCTCACGAGTGCAGTGTATCCCCACCACATATCCTGGTGTGCAGTGACCCAGGGTGTCCTCAGCTCTTCAGCTTAATTAACAACAATTTATAAAACTCTCCTCCTCCCATAGGTACACCCCAGCCTAGTTCCTAAGGCACACCAGGCTTTATTCCTTTTCTACTCCTTCCCTTCATCTTTCATGCATTTCTCCATATTATTAGATGATCATGGACCTCTTTCACCATTAGCTCATTATCCCTCCCCCAAGCACTCAAGAAAGTTTTCTGCACCTTTCAATCACTCCCTCCTGCTAATGCTACTGGAAGTACTGCTGGGCGGTAGGACAGGGATGTCCACAGGGCACTGCCCACCAGGACACGGTTGTTCTTTCAGCTCTTCTCTGCTCTGGGACATCTTTCAACACCAGTTGGACCCTGGGGAATAGAGCAGGGGGAAGAGCATCCCCTCACAGTCACTGTCTTTCCCAAGATTTCTGTGTTTCTCTCCAGACACATGGTTGATGTGCCTGCACCTTTACATGGAGGGAATGGGACAGGCTTTGGTGTAGATGGAAGCAGACTTAGTGACCTGGTATGGTGATAAGAACCCCCACTGAGTTGTCCCTCTGCTTAGGGGAAGGCTGAAAAAACCCAAAAACTAAAGGAATGAAAGGAATAGCAGAAGGATGGGAGTGAAGTGTATTGGCAGTGCAAGGTGATGAGTGGAGGACTGTATGGCTTACTTAGCTGTTCCTTTATTGCCTAAAATTTACGTTCTCTGAGACCATCAGTGAGAGGGGAAATCAAGTCAGTCAGGAGCCCAGAAAACAAAAAAAAGATGATCCTGTCCTCAAGCCCAGCATGGGAGGGCTGATCCAGGCACATAGCACACAGCCCTCAAACATCTCGGTGCTGTGTTTCATTAGCACATAATCCCAGAGGACATGGGAATAAAATGCTCATGGAACCAACTCAAGCTCTGTAAGCCAAAACTGGCTGCTCAAACTGAAAAACGAGGAGGGGAATGCTGTAGCATCAGCCTGGACCAAGAAGGAGGCTTTCAGTGGAGCTCAAAGTCACTCATTCTCCACACAGGACTTGAGCAGTGCCGTGGGCAGGTATCGCCTCTGCTGAGAAATATGTAATGTTCACTGGGCAGCAGCATTTGGGTACCAGTTCTGGTTTGTATTTCACAACCTGACTCCAGAACAGCTACCAAACACTCATGAATGCTTCCACAGAATAAATGGTTGGTCTGGTTCCTTCAAGTTATTCCACTGTAGTGTAGAAAAGCTCTTTTTGGGGTATTCTCTCCTGGACCTCAAAAAAAAATTCAGCTTTTCAAAACTGTTATTTCTAGGCAGTTCCCTGTGGAGTGGCTGAGGCACAAAGGAGGACAAGAACCACACATCTCCATCTAAAATCAGATGATACCATATGTGATACTGGAGCTGGCTCTGCCCGTGGGACGGGCGAAGCCACTCGCCACAAACCTGCAACAGCTTCCGAGGAGGCGGTGACACCTCAGAACTGCTCCGAAATAGCAATTCTTTGCCAGCATGGTTTAAACTGCTTTACCATCACCGACTCTGGCTGTGTGGGGTAGCAATTGCCTGCCCCAGAAGGGCAGCAGGGAAGGTGCTGGACCCTCTCAGCCTCACCACACACCATGCCAAAGGCAGACGTTTGTCTCCATTCCCGTGTTTCCAGATGATCCATCATCACTTCCCGTGGGCACGGCCACCTCCACAAGCGCAGGCAGCAACTTTTTATCAGCACATGACACCATCCATGGATTTTGAAATGGAAACAAATATTTCTGTATCCAACAGATGTCGCATTGTGGGAATTGAGGGTGAAAACCACAGAGTGAGACTGAGGCTAAAACTCCCTTTGTCTCCATTGACCTCACCTCCTCTGCTCCCCAAACAGCCAAGGATGGGTCCTGGGAGAGCCCTGCCAGGTTATGCCCAGCACCACCTACACCTGCAGCACCTCTGGAGCCACCTGGGTTTAGATGGTCCATCCAAAGGAGAAAAGTGGTGCCACAGGGCCCTTTTCTCCTCCCTGCTCTCACCTCTCTGCCATGGTATCTCATCCTTCCTTCACTCCTCCTGCAGCCCGGGACAGCAGGTCCCTCTGCACTGTCCTGCCTTTTAATTGCCTTTATAGACGTTTCCAAGCGTGTCCAACACTGATCTTCCCAGGATCTGAATGTAATACTGCAAACCTCAGAGAATTTCCTCACCACGCTCCTTTCAATGCTTTATTTTTTTCTAATTTTTTATCACTATTCATAGACCTTGAGAAGTCCTGTAACGTTAACACAAACAGCCCAGGCTCCCATGCAAGGCAGAACAAGCTTTGTGCCCTTTATACATTTTGTAGGGGAGGGGGAAAATCAATCTGAAAAATTCAAGCCCTTGAAAGTTTCTGGGCAGCTTCCCAATTTCTCAAGCTCCAGGCTCTGCTACAGGGACCCAAGCAGTAAATTGGCCCTAAAGCTCTTGCCAGAGTACTCACAGGCTCCCTCTTGGCTTTGTAGTGTTGGTACTCAAATGCTCAGCACTAACAGGGTCCCTGCTGGGCTCCAGCCATTTCTTCCCATCAGGAGTGGGTAGCTCTGCTCCTTAATGAACTACCACTGCCTAATCATAAGCCTGGATTTTTGGAAGAGGAGAGGCCTTGGTTGGATCAGAAAGGGTCCTGCAGGAAACTCACTGCAATCAGGACATCTTGAGCTGGGATGGCAACAACCTTTTGCTATTCTGAGAAAAAAATGGACAGAAAGGGTCCAGCATCCCACGCTGGGTGCCTGTGAGCTGCTCAATATCCAGTCCAGGACAGCTGAAGAACAAGGTGTCTGTGCTCCCTCCTCTGCAGGGCCTTCTCTCTGCCTCGGTGCCTCCCTCCAGCCGCCCTCTGCCTGGCCCTGGGAGGGTGTTTTGGCATTCCCCAGCTCCCAGCACGCTTGCAGTGAAATTGTAATAGTCAGACAGAAGAAAGAGGAGACAGATGGATAACAACCTGTCTGACAATAAGAGAAAAAAACCCACAAAACTGACCAACACCATCGAGGAAACACAAACTGCCACTAAACATCAAGGAAAAGGCAAAGCTGATACCCTGCCAAGGCTTTCAGGACCATCTGCAAGGGCAGGATGATGGGGTAGAGCCTCAGTCTGGGCATCACCACCACTGTTGGCCCTGTCTTTCAGAGGCAGGATTTAGTGTGAAGGGGAGGTGCTGCTGCCTCACTTTTGCCATCACAGGAAAAGGTGTGGTGAAGCCACTTGAAAAACAAAAGTCCTGACCTGCATCACCTGGAGCCATCCATCCACCCTCCCTGAGAGCTTCAGCATGGATTTTAAAGAGGTGTGAAAGCAGGAAGGAAGGCAGGAAGGAAGGAAGGAAGATGGTTTTAGGTTTCTTGTTTCATACACCTTAAAAGAGGTGTCTCAGAGTTCTTGTAGCTTGTGCTTAGCTGCCACCCTCCAAAAATCACACCCCTTTGAAGCAGCTCTCTGTGGGCAGGTGCCAACATTCACCTTAAACCATTGGCTTAACAAACATTTTTAGGCCTTCTCCAAGTGCCCCCAGCACTGACAGGGTTTTCCATGAGTGAGAAGTGTCTGCAGCCCCCTCTCCCCTGCAGTGCCCAGGGCAGGGAGCACGGCTGATGCCAGGACACGTGGAATTACTTACGCGCCGTCACCGTACACTTTGAGGGCATTGATGCAGGTCTTGTCCCAGCCTTGTCCCTGCAGGAAGGAGCAATCTTCTGTCAGCTCCAGGCTGGGACCCCTAAAATGGCTCCCCTCAAATATTTCGATCCTGTAATGCTCGCCGTGCTGGGGACAAAGGGATTGGAGTCAACAGCAACACCAAAAAAGCGCAACAGACTCTTTATCCAGCTTTTGTAAGACACAAAGGGAGACAGAAGGGTGCTTTGGAAGGGGAATGTGAAGAGCAATCCAAGACCACTGGTGCCAGCATGAACACAGCATGCACAAACTCATGCCTCCTTCCAGCACACCAACCAGGAAAGCAGCCAAAAATCCCTCGGTGCCCAGCTGCACCTTCCTGCAGCTGCTGTCCACGTGCAAACACATCTTGGGGTGCCAGTGCTCAGGCACACGCAGCCCCTCGTTCACCTCCCTCACACCCCAAGCCCACAAACCCTCCGTCCCAAATGCAGCATCAGCTGCAGCCCTGACTCTCTGTGCACCCAAGCAGGAAAAAAGAAACATATCCTGAGTGTACAAAGATGTTGGACTATTCCCCTAAACTAATTTGTATTGCCTCCAGTTTCACGCATAGCTGCTGCTCCTGGTGGGAGATGTTGTGCCTTTCTTTCAGGAAAATAAAAACAGAGGGAAGCAAAGGAAACTCCCAGCATCATCGTTGCTGTGTGAGCCCTTGACGGTCACACGACATAAATTACTCTGGGGAGATCTCTGCAGCCTGCGGCAGAGCAATGTGGGACAGAGCGAGCTCAAAGGGTATTTTTGAGCCAAATTCAAAGAATACCTAAACACATTTTTCAAATAAACAGCGTCAGTGCACAAGAAGGCCGGGCTGCGATGCCAAACCCCGCAGCAGGCGGCCGCCGGCAGCAGCCAAGCAGATACCGCGCCTGAGCAAACATTCCTCCGGGAATCCGCGCTGCACAGGGGCCTCGAACCTCTTGCTGGCATCTCACAGGGAAAATCTTAGGCCAGGAAAGGAGGAGCACACCCTCGTGCTGGCCAGGGTCCAGGGCCTGGGGCAGAGCATCCCTCCGCGTACGGATCATGGAGGTGCTTTGGGAATGATGTTACAGGCCTGAAACAGAACCGCTGCTGTGCCAAAAGCACTTTCAGGGCCAGTGAGAAATCCCACCTGCTCCAGGCGGGCTCATCATTGTCCCAGAGGCCCTCAGTGACAGGAGAATCAATGGAAAGACCCAATCCATATTCATTTTTCTTTGCTACTTTTTAATCTTCCCATTTAAACCTTCCTCTGGACAGTGCTTTTAAAAGCTTGATAAGGAGAAGGGAAAATAGTGGGTTTAGTTTAGGATTACTGGGGTCAGAGGGCGGTTTGCAACAGCAGAGAATTCAGCTAAAATTTGCTAGGAGCAGCCCCATGGTCTGGTTGGAAAGCCCTTGGGCTGCCCTCTCCCCCTCCGGGTGTGTGGGGAGATGGAGCTGCCACAGCTCAAACTTGCCTTGGGCAATGAATCTCCTTCTGAATTCCCCTGTGAATATCTCACAGCAGCTTACATTAAAAGGAAAAGCACATGGCACCAGCTGGACCTTGCCATCTCATCTGGAAAACCACGGGAATACCTCATCCTGTTAAAGGCACTGCATTTCATTGTGGGAGGAAGAAGATGTATCTTCCTCCTGTCTGGGGACACGGGAAACTGTCTCGGCTTTGGGGCCTGCACAGCCCACTCCAAACAGGGACAAGCCTACCCAGGAGACTCTTTCCTGCCCAATGGGACACGCTGTTTCTAAAGAACACAAATTTTTACGGCGCTTATTCGTGGGGCTCCTGCCACCGGGAGAAACAAAAGCCAGCGGTGCTCCGGCTGGGAGAGCCAACACCAGCAGCATCCCACTCACCATCCCCACGGGCCGGCAGGAGCCCAGGTGGTCGCTGCGCCCATTCCAGCGGTAGAAATCGGGATACTCGCCGTGCTCCAGGATGTACTGCTGCCCTCGGAAGTCGGGGTGGTCAAAGCAGACCCAAGCTCCACTCTGGACGCAGATGGAGTTGACCCGGTTGAGGAAACCTTGGTCCTGGAAGCTGTTGCAGCTGCCACAGAGCTCCAGCTTCCTGCCTGTGAAGCATTTGCCTTCGTAGAAAGTGATCTGGGGGGAGGGAGGAGAGTGGGCCCGCGGTGAGGAGCAGGGATACAGCCGGACTCCCATTCCAAGCAGATAGGAATCTCTTGCAGATGCATCATTTCAGGGTGGTTTGGGTTATTTTAGCTGCTTTCCAGCAAAAGGAGCACGGCATCACTGGCATTTTTTCCTAAGAAGCGTATTTGTTTTTCTGGGAACGCAGGGTATCCTGCATTTATGACACTTCTCGCCGCCTCGTGCTCACTCACACATATTTCCAGCAGGAATGTTTAAACAGGAAATTCGGCTCCCGAAACGCAGCTCCTTCTGCCGCACCCTCCCCATCCCTGCTACCAAATTTGCTCCCAGGATCACCACTCACGCTGCGTCTGCTGGCTCTATTTATCCTCATCAACTCCTTCCACGCGGAGGATGCTCGGGCTCTCCAGCCCCAGGCTGAAAGGGAAGCGGTTGGGTCATTACTTACTTTTCCTGAGTATTGAGACATTTTCTGCTGGCTGTAATCCAAGACCAAAAGCGGGAGCCAGACCAAAACCGCGATGGACAGATCATTGGACACCCCACTATATAGGGGCCGGCGGGGGGGGCCGGGCCAGGGCTGGTGTCCCGAGGGCTTTTTAACAAAGCCGCGGGAACCGGGGGCTTTGCGCTTTCCTGCTTCGTAGGCAGAACCGCCGGTAACGGGGCCTGCTGAGTCCGGGCTTTTGATTTCGGGCAGATGATCTGACAAAAGATTTGCTTGGCAGGGCTTTGGTCGATTAGCGGTGCACATTTATTGCTCCTTTTTGGAGGACTTCTTTTTTTTTTTTTTACTTTTTTGACCTTTTTTCCTCTTTATTTCTATTTCTTGTTTCCTTCCCCCCTCTGTTTTCCCCTATTTTTTCTTTTTTTTCTGTCCTTTGTCTTTTTCCTCAGAACAGATAACAAGTTAATGAGGAAGCAGCGGCATCTCTAAGCATGGCACATAATTTCTCTGTTAGGTTTGCTTTTTCCCAGCTTCTTCCCACCTATTGCAGTGTGGCAGCCAAGAGAGGGTGTCCTTGGAAGGCTCCTCACCAACGTGCATTGCACTCCATCCATCAAACCAATGGTTTCTCGTTCAACCCTTGAACCTCTCTAAATGGCACCTCCAGAAGCCGAGGACCTGATCCCCTCCAAAGCGCAAAGGCTGGGCTCACAAACCCACCAATGTTACTCACGAGCATCGTTCTCAGGAATGTTTTGATCTTCCAGCACTGAAGCCTTGACTCACAGCTGTGAGTCAGGATTAGAGGGACTTTTGGACCATAAAGTAACCATATTAAAGTAACTTACACTGCAGCTATATGGGACCATAAAGTCCTCATCTGTGTTATAAGAACATCCAGAGATTTCGACTGTCTTATTCCCAGGACAAACAGCAAAGGAAGCTCCCAGCCCATAAACCCCATCAGTTTATATTAACGAGCCAGGCTAGGAAGAGGTAAAGGCAGATGTATGGGGGTGGCCCATGGACCAGCATGCAGAGACGTACCAGGGGGCCACGTTAAAAGGAGATTTGTCTTTTATGCTTTTTAATAGCTCTGGAACGGACTTCACACGCAGCTCCTGCTGATTGAATCCTCCTCCTCCTCACTCACTGGGCCCCCATCACCTCCCCTTGCCGCCACCTCCCTCCCTGGACCATCAGGCACACTCTTCAAATCTGAACCCTAAAACCTCCTTTCTTGGCAGGTCGCTCCCATCCTCATGCGTGCCAGCAGCCTGGCTCGGCAGCCCCGTTCTGCTGCCTCGGCTCACGGCTTCATCTCAAGATTAAAGACTGCTTCGGGAGAAAGGATGTCGTTATTAGGGCTCAAACGTGCGCCACCCTTTCAATTAAGATGTAACAGTTAATAAGAGCGTGTGCAGACACACACAGGCTGAGCTGGAGGACGTCGCTGACTGGGATGCGCTGGAGGAGGAAGGAGGGAGGTGGCACTTTGTGCTGGGAGAGGGAACACATCCTCCAGCTGATGCAGGCAAACCTGCCCCGGCATCGCAGGAACACAGTTCACACGGACGTGTTGTGCTGTGAGGCAGGAAACAATGAAAAAAGCCTCATCTGATTGAAAAAAAACCAAACCTGCCCAAACCCTCTTTGAAATGCTGGTGCGAATTTCAAGGTGTTAAATTAATCACTGGATGGTGGAGGGAAAAGTAACAGCGCACAGAAAGTCCCACTTGGAAGAGCAGCAGCCAAGATGGGGGGCATTAGCAGTGTCCCCAAAAACCCAAAACAGCCATTCCCTGTGGCCTTGCACTCAGTGCCCTGGGAGGGAAGGAGAAGTGTCCCTCTTCCGAGTCACGGCTGGGAGCACGAGGACAACGGGGTGACACCGTTGCTGGCATTGGGACCCAACTCTCCATCCACTGAGGCTGTAGCTCACGCACTCTTTGCATTGACCATGAGCTCTTGGGTGCCTGGAGAGGAAGACCCGTGGCACTCGTGGCAAACTGCCCCAAAGCACCCAGGAAAGCAAATACTGCCTCAGGAGGAGATTTTAATGGAACCACAAGAGCCTGGTTTCATCCAGCTCTGTTTCATGAGGGGATTTTCCTGTTTCTCTTAAGGTGTGACATTTAACTCAGTGTGAAAGAGCTTGATGAAACTGAGACTTGTGCCTGGCTGTCAGATTTCTTAGAAATTGTCCAACAGGTTCAAAAGCTATTTCAGGAGAGATGGAAAAAGGGTGTGGCAACTTTATCCTCATTTCTTTGAGAAACCAAGTTAAAGTTATGAAACAAGAAACGACCCATCTCTAGAAAAAAAGGGAAATTATGGGGAAAAAAGAATATGGAAGAATGGCAAATCATAATTCCTGGACAAACCCTCTTAACTCCTTGCCAAAGATGGAAAGGCTACCAATGGAAGGGAGAAAAGAGCAGCCTGAGGAGCCTGTGACCATTAGCAGCATTTCAGGCATGTGATGCCGGGGCTGACCTCGCCTCCTGCTCGTGCCCAGGCGCAGGGTCACATCTGACCATGAGCCCCACAGCAAAAGGTTTGTGGGCAGCCTTCCTCCACTGTGGCTGCTTAAAGGGTGAAACATTGGAAATGAACATACAAGTTTGAGTATTTGGCTTTAACAGTCAAAACCCAAAAACCTGAGATTCTTTTGTGGGTTTGTTTTAGAGGGAGGAATTCGGTTTGATGTCTGCAGGGGCAGCTCCAGGCTGTGCTATCCCTGCCTGCCTTTGCTGCCACGAGGCTGAGGAGTGAGGTGGTGAGAGACAATTTGCTCTCCAAATTGTCCAGGCCAGAGCCAGGGGAGCTGAGCAGGGTGTGACTCCTGGAGGTGAATCTTTGGGAGTGACCTCGCTAATGTGAACAGGAATATTCCTGTCAGAGGCTTAGCAGGATTAGCATTCTGCTCAGAGGTACCTCCTACAGCCAGTGCAGCCCCACACAAATAACCATTAATGGAGCAGCAGCCAAGGAGTTGCTCCACATCCTCTGACAGGGCCACAGCTTCTGGGGGAGCCTAGTATTTGCAAAGCAGTGTAAGACCTGGCACAGAAAATCCCTAGCTCAGGGCTTTCAAAACACCACCTCGCTTTGAAAAGCTCATAGATTTTTCACATACCTCAGTATGAGATACTTTGAGCTCATTAAATATGAAACAACCACGGGTCTTGCTCCTTCCCATGGAAGAATTTTTGGCTTGCTGCTGGGAATGATGAGCACATCCTGTGGGCCTCTTCAGAGCAGCAAGACCTGAGTGAGAAACCATCTTCATGACTCAAGGAAGAGTTTCTGTGTGAAATAAATGCTGCTTGTTGAAAACCTGCCCCACCTCAGGCCAGCTGCCAAAAGTACCAATTTCTGCTGGTGATTGACCCACTCCCTGAATCTGAGTGCACCACGTGCTGCCTCCCAGAGCTGCCAGGGGGCTGGGTACACTGACTGCAGAACATCTCTGCAAAACATTCAACCCACACCCTCACTGGCAGAATACATCCCCTGTTGCTGGAAATGGGAATCAGCTGCCAGGCAATGGTTTTGGGTTCAATGTGTTGCCTTCAGCATGGATGCACTACAACATAAAAATCTCTGGAATATTTCTACCAAGGGTGGCCATCCCACATCCTGACCCACCACACATCCCATGCCAGCTACACCTCATGTCACCCATGTGGGGTAAGGACTCCAAAAAACCTCCTCAGACTGAGCAAACCCTACCACAAAATGATGGACCTGGCTGGCTTCCCGCCAGGAAAAACAGCTCCTCACCTTGGAGATGGGACCTGCTGGTCAGGTCTGGCCAATTACAGTCTTGTTTTCAGTAATATTCTGTCCAGGGATCATCGCACACCTCAGCATCTGACTGAGATGGGACTTGGACTTCACTTTGGAAAGCATCTGAAAGCCTGGGGGGTGAAATCCTTTCAGTTTTCATTGTATTTCAAAAAAGTAAAAGTTCCAGTAGGGAAACAGGGTATCCAAGGAAAAGCTGGGTGCTGAGGACACCCATCACCCAGACCAGTTTAGCCACATTTCTGCATGCTCTCAATAGCTGAAGGCATCTGTGTAAAGGTTTTCACTCCCCCTCTCCATTTGTCAAAGGGGAGCAATTTTGACCTTATTAGATGAAGTTGTGAAGATGAGTCAGTATTAACAAAATGCTCTGAAGATGAGCAGTCCTGATTACATAAGGGCTAATTAGAAGCTGTTGATTTCTCCTTCTGGAGAGGCTCAAGCTCAGCAGTGTTAATTAGCAGGCTAAGCCCAGCAAGCCTGGGCACATCGTCACCACCTGCACTGCGCTTGCACAGCACCTGGGACATCTGCACCTCGTCCAGATGCTACAGCACAGCTCCTGCAGACACACAGGAACAGTGAAAACACTTTCCAGCTTTTTTCTTCTCTGGCATGGACTCACCAACCCTTTAGAGAAGCTGGGAAGAAGCATTACACAGAAGACCCCACAGACCCACAGCTGACTCCCCAAACTTTCTCAGTCATGGAGTTAACCAGGCAGGAACAAACTTCACTATGCATGGAAACAACAGGAAGAAGAAGGCTCATGTATCCATTTAGCACCTGCAGTCCACCCTCCCCCTGCTGAGCTCACCTGCCCCACTGCCTTCCTCGTCCTCAGCATTTCCAGGCGTGGCAGGCTGGGAGACGGGCAGACCCAGCTCTGGGACTCAGGATTATCCACACAGCAAAGTGAGGAGCTGGACAGGGGCACAAGCAAGGCAGGAGTCACTTCCAAACCAGGGCATTGTAAATCCACACAAGAACTTACCATGACTTAGAGTTAGAGTAGTTAATCTTCACACAATCACAGAATGGCTGGGGTTGCCAGGGACCTCTGGAGGACACCTGGCCCAACCCCTGCTCAAGCAGGGTCACCCAGAGCTGGTTGTTTGGGACCATGTCCAAGTAGCTTTTGAGTATGTCCAAGGTGGGAAACTGGTGGACTGTGTTCAACCTCACAGTGAAAAAATTTTGCTCATTTCCTCAACAGGAAAAGGATCTTTGCACTTTCACCTTTGCAAATGATCATGCCTAAAGAACAAGGTTATTAAGTCTACATAATTCTTTTCCTAGCCTGGACCAGAGAACTTATTTCCTCCATGACTTACCTTCTCATCCATGCACCATTTATCACAATCCTCCAGAAGCCTCCAAAGGATCAGGGCAGCTGGCAGACAAGGCTGTATAAATTCATCAACTCCAGGCAAGCAGCAGTTTGCGAGACAGCAATATTTTGTTTCTGTATATAACGGGACTTCCACGATTGCCCACCACCCCTTCAGGGCTCTCAGGGTGAAGAACCCAACCTGTGCCAGCTCAGTACAAGGAAGCACGAGGCTGCCCCGGCCTCTGTTAAGACTCCAGCTGCTGAAGGTGCCATCCGGAGAAGCCAAGTGAAATCTCTGCACAGCCAAGGATGAGGAGCTCACTGATCACGCTTGACTACATGCTTCAGCAGACCTGCAAGACTATTGCACATGGCTGGTCTTTAGATCTTATTAGCAGAGAAAGGCTTGGACAAGTGGAATAATTTCCATTTTTTACTGGATGAAGCAGAAGCAGGAAGAAGGGAACAACATATGTGGATGAGTTCAGTTCTTCAGCTATTATGGAAAATACAAGAGCAGTACATGTCTCTCAGTGCTCAGTGCATTAATTGTTTGGGCTGGAAGGGACCCAAAAGCCCATCCAGTTCCGAACCCCCTGCCATGGGCAGGGACACCTCCCACTAGAGCAGGTTACTCAGAGCCCCATCCAACCTTGCTTTGTGGAGCATCCATAAACTCTGGGCAGCCTGTTCCAGTGCATCACTGCCCTTAAGAATTTCTTCCTATTAATTATTCTAAACCTACTCTCTTGCAGCTTGAAGCCGTTGCCCCTTGTCCTATCACTAAATGTCCTCATGAAATGTCCCTTTCAAGTCTCAGAAACTCCCACCACAAACCATCCAGAGAGCCTTTAAGCCCTTCTGGAAAGCCTCACTGCTGAAAGGCAGGACCTGTTATCCCAGACTACTAAATTGCACATGTCCTCATCCATCTCCTTTTAAAACCTTTAGCAGCTGGCACACCTCAAGAAGCAATGCACCAGCTATTTCGGGGGTTAGACTGATGCCAGTACACCTGCAGCCAGTTTGACAAAAAACTGGAGCAGATGTGGTCACTGAGGTTTGTGTTACTCCAGAATTTCTACCCTGTGACGCAGAACACGACATGGTGTCCGTGATGCAACGCCACAGCCTCGGGTCATGGGACAGCTCATCCATGCCAGGGATCGGGCACTGAAGGATCACACCGGACTGACAGACCCTGTGCTGTGCTCCTCAGGCCATGATCTGCATCCTCAGCCTTCCACTGCCAGCCCAGCCACCCTTGCTCCAGTGCTGCAGGCTCTCGGGCAGGAAAGAGCCCCAGCTCAGTCTGGTTCCAAAATCAAAGTGTGGAACAAGCTCTCTGCTGAACTCCAGCAATCCATCACGCATGACAATCATCCAGCTACTCAACCTGTGCTTGGCACAAGGTGTGAGAATTCATGGAACACGGGTTTTCGGAAACATTGGGAAATATCCTCAGTGGAGAAAAAGAGCAACTTTTTTATTTTACCAGTTACTCTCACGCTGAACAAAGAAAATACCAAGTTTCCCTACATACATTTTTGAGAGGTGTAGACCATTTTTTATATCATATGAGGGAACAACTGCACAAAGAAAATAAAGGAACAAAATGCTTCATTTGTATCTTTTAGGACAGACTGGAAGGTAAAAGCTAATTCTGGTTGCAAAAACACTCCAACTTTCCCTTCCTACGTACTCCTGCCAGAAATTAAGTTTTCAAACGAACACAAAAATGCAGGAGAAACACTTCATTTAATTAACTGTTCCCCAAGTCAGCCTTGTTTGTTTTTACTGTTCTGGGTTTTGTTCCGCTTTTCAATACAAAGTAGGTCAACTGCAAATTTTTTAAGTATAGAGTTGTAAGTAGTTTGTTTCCAGACCTAAGAGATTACAGCTTGCTAAGCCTCTAGCCCAAAAGCCAAGGAAAAGCTTGGAGGTGGTCAGGGAAAGCTGTGCAGGGACCCTGAACTGTGCATGGCCAGGCGTCAGGAGGCCGCTCACCTCTACCAGCGCTACCCAGGAGCACAGGAATTCACGACAAACAGCCCACACCGATTTGTTCAGGACGTGCAGTTTATTTTAAATGACATTTTTGTTCTCTTAACAAGTCTACGCTTGTGACCTGGATAAATCCACTCCATCCTGACAGCGCTCCCAGTCACAAGTCCGTGTGAACAGTCCGTGGCGCAGGAACTCGGGGCGGGTCTGCGCACCCTTTACTCAACGGTTACAGAGGAAAAACACAGAGCAGGTTCTGACTGAAACCCAGGCCTTCCCTTCCAAATAAAGCTGGCACTTGTCTCTCCTTCCCGTGACCGGGCACAAAGCAAAGCAGAGCTGCTTGGCCAGCCTGGAGTTCCAGCAGCAAAAACGTTTGGGATCACTCGCAAACAACTTCCCGAGCAATAGTCAAACAATCCATTGGCTCCAAGGATCTCACGCGTCCTCTTAAGGTCAGCAGGTGAACATTTTTCACAAAAAA
>VWZW01001851.1:1022736-1060665 GCA_013397115.1 Edolisoma coerulescens | reverse complement strand
AAAAAAAAAAAAAAAATTGATATGGAGTAATCAACGAAAAATTATAAACAGAACATTTAAGGTTTGCAGCTATTTTATTTACAAGTATACATTTAACACAAAGAAACACTGATATCCAAGCCTAGTTAATAGTAGTGTAACAATATGCATCATTTTGATGATTATTCTAACCAACAAACTACACTGAAAAATTAATGCCAGTAAAATTCTTGGTCATAATATTAAGAAATACAATATATAAATTGAAAATATGATTGCTTAAAATTTGAAAATGGAAGTGAAGCCATTTGCACAGGAGTCAGAGTTTAACATAATCTGAAGGGAAAGGCTCCAAACCAACTCTTTATCTTTCAGGTTAACAGAAGAAAAAAAAAATTTAAAAAAAGGAAAAAAAAAAAAAAGAAGCATAGTTTATCCTTAAAGATAATGGGCAGTTTTGCTTCTTCAGGTAGAATGTATTCCCAGTGTTTTCAGGTTCTGCAGTGGAATTACATTACTGAGCATGAAGACTTCCCTTGTGAAGCTGCCCCATCGATTTTTTCTGCCTCCAAAATTATCCTCTTAAAAACATCAACGGCAGTCTGCAAAGAGAGAGCACACCATTAGGAGGGAAGGAGGGACTGCCCACTTACTGAAAGAATAACTAAAAAAATGTCAGCAGTTTACCAGCTACATCAGCAGATAAACGCACATCCAATGCTTATTCCGAAAGCGAGGAGGGAAAACACAGTAATTTTAGTTTCAAAGGGAAGTGCAAACCCCCATCCACAGCAATCCTCGGCAGGGAGGGCAGGCACAAACTGAGCCACATTCACAGCAGAGCTAATAACTGTAATCACCTCACTTTGCATGGTGAGCCTGCCCTGAGTGACTGACAGCACGGAAGGTTTGGATGCTGTGCTGCTCTGGAGAATAAACCAATCCGTTTGCTCTCAGTAATCTTCAAGATATTGAGTAATTACAGAAGGCAGCAGATTTTTCAGCTCTCAGCAGTGACTTTGCACAGCTCAGTATGAGGGGTGACTTTACTACTCTTGATTTGCTCATTGTCCCTATCAGTAAGATCAGTATTAGACACAGTGCAAGGACATGAGGGGAAAGCACAGGCTGAACTATCACTAATATTAAGCAATATCCTTTGATAAAGTCCTTCTGAGAGAAAAGGGGTTACATTTTAAATAGCCTGAACTGCACGACTAGAGCTCCAGTGCGTGGATCTCCAGCTTGGAAATGGTCTCTTGACTATCTCAGACTGCCATTTGATCCAGCCTCTGGCCATCCACTTCAGAATTCCAAGCACAAGAAAGTAAATAAATTATATAAAAGCAGCCATGCTAGAAAGAGGATAAAAAGGGGGTTTTGTTGGTTTTAATCAGCAGGCTGAAGAGCACCCTGTGATTTATGGCTACATATTCTGATCTAACAGATGTTTTTCCACCTCCACAAGACATAAATTCTTAACTGGATCACTTCCAAATTAATCCCATTGACTGAAGCCCCACAGCAATCTTAACAAGATTAGATTTAATGTTAAAGTTTCCCACATTCATACTGTTTGTGCACAGTACGTTCTCTGGAACTATTTAAAGTACTTCACCAGCTGGAAATAGGGTATTCCTCCATATAATGGAGTTTCCTGCAATCCCAACAGAACCTGACAGAAGTGGCTCGTTAGTTCAGTCATGATACAACATGTTTCCTGGGCAAATTAAGAGTTTAGGAGAAACATGGCCAGGACTGCAGTTGCTATCAAACTGCTTCCAATAATGAAGTTTCCCTTAATCAAAACCTGGTGATGCACTGATTTACAAATATACTGCACAACTGTTTCCTTAGAGTCGAAATTTTCAATGGTTTCATTTTATTGCACAAGTTCTTTTTGCCCACGTTTCACAGCGCCCATTAAAAAACCTCCACAACTTACTCTGTCAACCAAAAAGCTGCACATTCCCTGTCAAAGACGTGCTGTTTGAAGCACTGAGATGTAGGAGTTCACAGGGTTTGTTAATTCATTTCACAGAAAATACGTATTCACTGGGAAGGTTTAATCACTGTCCTACAGTGAATGCCTTGGAATTTGTAATTCAGCTCCAACATGCTCAAGAGTTTCAGACTGAGCCTTTAAACAACGCAGGAAGATGCTTTGTGACAAGGAATAAAGGATGCAGCCAGACTGCATATGCATCTGCTTCCATATGGTCCAATTATGGAATGTGGGTCACACCTAGCCCACAGGAAGCCATCTGGCTTTTCCTTCTACCTTTCTCCCTGAGGAAACGAGAGATGCCAGCCTGGGCAACACCTGCTGCCCAGAGAGCCCAGCCCCGAGCAGGGACACCAGAGGCTCAGCTGCTGCTGCAGATGTGCCCTCGGTGTGAGCAGGACAGGCAGCTCGGGAGGCAGATTCCCTGCAGGAGCAGGGAGTTGGGAATGTGCTGCCAGGAGCCAGCAGGGAGGTGCAACCACCCAAACCCAGCCCACAGCACCGGAGTCATCCTTCGGCAACTGTTTTATTATTTCAAAGAGGAAACTCTCAGCTGCTCACACTACTGGCTTATCCTAGCACAGAAATGGGCACAGGAATTTGAACAATAGCCAGGTGAAAGAGGGTTTTTTCCCCCCCATCCTTTGCCAGTCCAAACAGAGCCTTGGATTCCAAACTACTCTGAAGCATTTACTAAGCAGTGCATCTCCTGAGCTCCAAGATGAAGCTGCCCTTGAAAAAAGCACAACCAAGCAACTGCTTTCTAAAAGAGCATCATTTTGGTAAGAAGCAAATATTTTGCTACTTCCTTGCTCCTTTTTCAATTTATCTAATGAATTTTGCAAAACTGGATGAACACAATTTAGTTGCTTGTTACTTCCTAAATTCTTCCAGTAGAAGTTGGCTCCCAGCTTCACCTGGGTTTAAGACTGATTTGGATTCTGGCTGTAATTCCAAGAGTGACTTTATTGCACTGGGATTAAGACACAGCACTCTACTACTGCCTAGGTGACACTGCACAGGGAATTCCACAAGAAAGGCCTGAAGTTCCTGAAGTTAGCCAAAGCAGTTCAACACGTCTGGTAATAATTAAGCAGCTTGAGAAGACACGACAGTAACAGCCCAGCAGTCCTCTCAGGGAGGTCTTTTCCATTAAGTGTCAGGATTGCCTTCCCAAAGCCCAGGGATTTCCCTTGATGACTGATGTGCCCTCCCAAAGTCCTACCAGGTCACCCATGTCTGGAGGAGCTGGCATATACTCAAATCTACCTGACCTTGAGAACTCTTGCCAGCCACTATCGTTTATCATCACCACAGCTTTAATCTTTGCCTCTCTCACCTTCCATATACAAGTCATGCCATTTCTAGGACATGTTATCTTTTGATAACTCTTGGCAGAATAGGTATAGTTTAAGTTAATCTATAGAACTATTTTAAGTGCCCAGTATAATTGGGTTATGCTCCTTGGACTCTCACAGGTGCTCCAAAAAGGATTTTTTTGGGGGCTGGCGGGGCAAAGCAGGAAGGTACAAGAGAGGGAAAAGAGCCTTTGCTATTAAGGAGAACCCCTCTCCTCACCACTGTGAAGAACATCATGTACACAACCAATCTCAGACCAGCACACGAGAAATTGTCACATTTCTGCTCCAAATCCCTTAAATACAGATGGGCTCAGTTATAGAGAGAATTAACACGTGTCCTCCCAGTCAAGAAGATTTGAACTCTCTGCTCAAGTTCCAAATCCCTGTCCAACTCATGCCTTAAACATAAACCAGCTTTCTGTTAAACAAACAAAAGCTGAAGCATTTTTGGAAGGAGTTTGGAATTAATCTGGATAGTCAAGTTACATTTGCTGTACCAAGCCAGTACAGGTGATTATTTGGATGAACCTCCACGCAAAAAGTGCCAACAGACTTCTTTTTCCAGTAATGTTGACTTACGTAAGGTGAACAATCAGTACCAGGAAAATGACAACACAGTTTGTTATCAAGTTCAAAACAAACCCTCTTTCCCCCAGACCAGACACAGTTTCAGAGTCAGAGAAGATGACCTGTCCTGACAGAAGTCTATGTATCAGCTCCTTTGATCCTGTCAGATTAGGATTTGGAGGAGAAAACCCAAATGATTTCAGAAGTGCTCCTGGTCCAACTCACAGGGAGGGATGTTACAATGCCTGGTGTTTCCTCTTCCCCCAGCACCTCACAGCTCCAGACTCCACACTTGGCTCTGAAAACTCAAATCTTCCACCTCTTCAGAGCTGGAGATGTGTGAGAAGACTGAGGCAGCTGTGCCAGTGTTGGGCTCTTTCACACTTTATTCCACACATCCCAAGCCTCCGAAGGAAACGCACCAGAGAGCCTGAAGGACGGTCACATGCTGCGGGCACCCGTCTCAGAAGTGACATCTGATCTGCCAGACTTCTGAAGCTGGACAAATTTACCAAGGGTATTATGTAGCAGGCATGAAGCAGGAATTGTGTTCAGGCACCTGCCTCTAACAACCTCCTGCTAAATCCAGAGGGACAGAATTCACAGCCACCTGCGACCACTATTCTGAAGGATCCTGCAGAAAGGAAGACCTTTGACAGCCAGAATGCACAGGACTTCTGAATTTTTTGGGTGGGATTTGTACAGGACTGTTCAGGATTTTGAATATCTGATATACAACTGCCATTTTGATTTCCCTGAAGGGTACCAAGTTTGATATATAAACTACAGCTGGCAGCTTAACACAGGAGCACAAATACATGGCAGTCCAGGGGACTGTGTCAGTGCAGCAAGGTAATACACAGGACAAACCAAGCATCCTACAAAGCTTGTAGCTTCTTTACATAAATAAACATGACTTTTTTCTTCTTGGTTCAAGAACAATAAAAACCCCAGAAAAGTTATCAGTAAGATCTTCTGCTGGATATGAATTGCTGTGCTGCTACACATTGTGAACATATGCCAAAAGAAAAAGAGCACAGGCAACAGCTTTGCCTAATGCAGAAGTATTAAGTTATTTAACAAAAAGGGGTGGAAAAAAAAGATCAGACATTTTTAACAGGTTTATTCTTTACACTATCAATTCAATTTCCTTCAGTATGCATTTGAAGCTTTCCTGCTTACAGAGAAGATATTGAGAAATTTCATGCTTCCATCATGCCCAGTTTTGACAAGGTTAATGCAAGTCTTAGCCAGAAACAGAAATACTGATAAACTAACTCCAAGTGTTCCATATCTGGTGGCAAAAAACAATCCAAGTTTTTCTTTCAGGGAAAATCCAACTTTACTCAAGTAACTTGTAGAATTGTTGACCACAAACATCAGACAAAATGATTATTCCCCCATTAGAGAGACTGAGCCTGCCCAGCACCTCAAAACACAAGGTTCATCCCCTTACACCAAATCACTGCCCTGCCAGCAGTGACTCCTATTTAAGGTAACAGATTCTGTTCCACCCACCCCGTGGATCTGAGTTTTAGTTTGTCACTACGTGTTCTGATATGTTCAGTGAAGCTGAACTTTCAGTTCTTCACTTCCTCCTCCCATTGACAGTTGCAGTACCAGGATTGTACTTGTGTACAAAAAACCCGAGTGCAGACAGCCATTCTGCTTCCATCTACACAAAATATCTGTACAGTACATGCAAATATTTTAGCTTCCTTTATTTAGTGAAACTCTGAGTCATCCATTACACTGCTATTTGAATAAAGTGACTCTTAAATCCATTACCTGATTTTCTTTAGCAGAGGATTCCAAGAAAGCTGCATTCCAGGATTCTGCTAAAGCTTTCCCTTCTTCATAGCTGATCACCCTGACCAAAGAAAGAAAAATATGTTTCTTATAACTTGCAGAAGAATTGGAATCTGATATGTCAAGAAATACCTCAGAGTACCAAAGCACTTAAGTGCATTGTAATAGGAATGTCTTGTGAAGTCTGATCCAAAGCATTTGCTTTTGGCTGCTGTCAAATGTGCTTCTGGGCCAGGTAAAACTGCTCTGTGACCCAGAAGTGCAGTTGTCCCAAAGTATTGCTTTATTTTCATAATCTGTAATATCACCTGGTACTGCTGTTGTGACAAATACACTTCTGTTACTTACTTTGAAAAAAACCCAGAGTGTTAAATGACTGTCCCTGGAACCTCACAGCAAAAAATCAACATTACAACACAAGTTCACGGCTCGGAGTTCACATTCTGGACACAATTCCTTTGCCAGTGACTTATTTTAACCTACAATTTGATTTTAGCTCTGGAAAGCCAAGAACAAACCCAGTGCATTGCAGCCACAGGAATGTGGGCTGCTGCCTTGCATTTCCCACATTCTGGAGTTCACATACCGTTCCATATGCAGGTCTTTTTTATTTCCAACCAGCATAATGGGTATTCTGTGAAAGAAAGTTCAGAACTTCAGAACAGTTACAGTATACTGAACAAAGCACTAGCAACATGCCTGCAATGAAATGAGATGAAAGTGTCACTACTTACTGGACTTTTCCCACCATATCCAATAACTTGCCATGGATAACTTTTATCACTTCAAAACTGCAAAATAAAGGGATGAAGTCACACATGCACTCTGATGTTTATCCTCAATACCCAATACACAAGCAATTAAATGCATATGTAGGTTGTGTTTAAAACTTACTCTATGTATGCACAACTACAAAGATGCTGGAAGTCTTACCCGTTTGTGTAACTGCAGCAGCAGAGACCAGCCTGAGCCTACCCTTACAGCCTCCCCAGTTATGGTATTTGCAGAAATAAATAACATTACCCAGGACTGATGCATCTAACACAGAATCACCCCAAGTCCCTCCCACCTCTCATCTGGTTTGTATCTGCAGTGAGAAATTTAACTGCTGCAGTCCAACAATCCTGGATGAGTATGTCAAATTAAAGCAAATTGGAAGAAAAAGTAATTAGTTAGGCAAGCTCCATCTTAAAAGAACACATTTTTTTTTTAAGCACATTTAGTTCATATATAATTATTATGTTTTATTTCTGTAAAAGCCAAAAGGAGCCTAAAATTTTAATCTTCCATGGAAAGTGAGTAAAGTGATCTGCAAGATGGCACTGAAACAATGATTATTCAAATACTCTTTGTCTGTTCCCCTACCACGTGGGTGAAGTTTGGATGACAGGAGGTAAGAAGCAGCACTGTAAAATACCAAGTCAAAAACCTCACTAACAAAATCCACTGCATTTGACATTCAGTACTTTTGAGATTAAGCTATAAAACGGGGCTGAAGAGCAGATGTTGTGCTCCTCTGGTTACATTATGGAAAAACTGCTGGTACATGAAGTGCCCAACTCGGATTTGTTTTAAGAGAGGCACTGGCTCAGGGATGAGACATGCAACTAGACAACAGAAAAGGGACCAAAACTTTTCCAGTTTCCAAGGTTGTTAGCTACAGGCAGTGTCTTGACTTGCACTGCATTTCAATTAGAAGTGAAACTCTTAAAAATAGAGCAGCATTCAAGCACACTTCCAGCTCAAAGCAATCAAAGACCTGGTGCCTAAACACACCATTCAAAGCATTAAAACCTCTCACTTCTAGAACAACAAACTCTACCACATTTTAGATGGATTTTCTGTCAAGTAGGTCACTTTGTCTGACTCCAGCAATAACATTTGAGACTGTGTGGAACACAACGCTTCTCCATGCTCAGCTAATAGTTTCAGTGTATCCTATCAAGAAAATGAGTTCTTTGTAAACAGAAGCGTGACTTGGTCTGGCACAAATTGCTACTGGTAACTCAAGTAGGACACTACAGATTACACGGAAATGTGGAATCAATGAAAGGACTTCAGAGACCCAAGGAGCTTATGCTGAAAAGGTATTAGTGAAATTCTAGTCTTGAGAACTGGCCTTGGACACTCATAACTATTTAGAAAATAGGAGTTGAATGGAGCTTGGCTGTGAGAGAGTCAAGAGGCATCGCTATGCACAGAACTCAGTGACCCTGCAAACTGAAAGAATAAAAATGCTACCAAAAAAACTACCTGCTACAGACCACAAAACTGTTTCTCAGACTGAAGCAAGAGGAAAGATCTTAGCACACTATCCACAGGCTAACTGAATCCCTAGGACAGTACAATCCCTGTTTCTTTTCCCCTCTTAGGTGTGTTGTTTCCCGCTTAGCCACAGAACACCACAGCACCCTGGCGAGTCCTCACCCGAGGCTCCCGTGCACAATGCTGCCAAGTGCTCTTGTCCAACCTGGGCTCTCCATTTCCCCACTTCGGGTACCCATCTGCTTGTCTAAGATCATTCACAGGCTTCCTTTTTAGTGAAAATACTACAAATAAAAAACTGATCCTCGTTAAGAGATCAAGGTGGAAACCACAGCAGAAGTGCTATTTAAACTCAAACACAATTCTGACACAGAAACAAGTTGCTAAGAGCTGCCAGGAATGAAACTGGCTTGACCAATTAATGTTCTAGAAAGCTTTCCAAATTAATAATGTTGAAAGGAGCAAGGACAAAAAGGAGCAAGGACTGACCAATTCAAAAATAGCACCATCATATCAAGCTGTGAAACTGTGAGATTTGGAGACCACAAGAGGTCTCATCCAGTTCTGTCAAGCAAATGGGTTACAGCAAACAGCTCAATGTGTGAAACACAAAAAAAACCATTACTAGCTGTCAGATAAATGTGTTACACAAAATCATGGAACCTAGCAAGATACAAAATTGGAATTTAATTAAGCTGAACTAGAGCAAAAGCCTTCCAGTAACCTTGCTGCTGAGAGCCTGGGAATATGAAAAATGTAGGGCAGTAGCTTTTATTCAAGTCCTGTTTAAACTTCCCACTGGAGGTTAGCAGGGAAGATGATAACTTTAAAAAGAGCATTTCTATTAAGTCTGCTGTCAAAGCTCTCGCCCAGCTGGATCAATACTTGGATCAATAGACACACTTTGACAGAAGTCAGGACAGATGGTGGCTGTGATCTCATTGTCTGGGCAAGTCATCGAAGCTACCAGAGTATTGTGGAAGATCTTTCCTATCACCTAAACACTGTCTTGATACAGAACATAAGGAATTGAACAAGACAGGATCACTGACACTTCGAAATTTTAAGGAAGAAACAACAACAAACAATAAAAACTTGTAATAAACTGATCAAGATTAAATACTGATGAAAAGACTTTTGACCTACAGCCTTACCCTGGTCTGTCCTGTTTGTATTTTTACCATAACTTGGTTTAAGTGATAGAATGCTAGCACAGAAAACAGATGTTCAATTCTTCACCTGCTGAGCTCAAGACACCATGAGGCAACAACTGCAGTGGCTGAGAAAGAACACGTCCTTTAGCTGCCAAACAGGGAACAGCACAGGCTGCAGAATCCTCTGAGTGATGTACACTGGTTTCAGCCAGAGGCACTTCTGTCCTCACAGGACCATTTATCAGTGAACATTTTTGTATTTGCTTTAGGAGTGGACCATTGTCTACTCAAGGCAGAGAATACTGACTTCTATTTCATACAAGTTATTCAGCACCACCACTGAACCTCTCATTAAAAAACCCAGACCCAACAGAGTTTGGTAGTTCAGTATCTCTAGACACACATAAAAACCTAACACATGCTTGCCCTTCTCTACTTCAGAACTCAAGATGAAAACCAAGAATGAAGAACTGTGAAATCTGTTCAACATTAAAGACCTTGCAAGCAGCAGAAGTTTATAACCAGACTGTATCCTTCCTTTGAGAAGTAAAAAGAGCCAACAGGCAAGTTGCTTTACCTGTGTTTTATGACAGTCTATCAAAGAGCTTGAAATGACCAGTTTTGTTTGATTCAGAGGAAAATATATGAAACACTTCAGCACTTGTAAAAAGCTCATCAGCCGCTTTGAAAGTAGAAGGGAAGCATCAACTTCTCTTGTACTTGATGAGACTGAAAGGTCTAAGGTCTTAATCACTTTATTCAAACAAAAATTTCAGAAAATATTCAGCTGTCCTAATAAAGATGCTGTACAATATTAGAAAATCAACACCTCTTCAAGGACAATCAGTATTTAAACAAAGCAAGGTGACCAGAGGAAGGGAGGAAATAACAGAAGATGACAAGGTCACACAAAGGCTGATGTGTCTTGCATGACTCCAGGTATGATGGACTCTGTCCTTGTGTCAGAATGGACAGGGAACAGCAAGGACAAGAGAGATACTCTGGGACAACCTTCAGGGAAGATTAATTGCTGCAACATGCTGAGAGTGAGTTTATAGTCCAGAAGTCATATATTGCTGTTTATATTAATACTTCTACGGTTAATCAGGACAATTCAAGAGAAGAAGTCAAAGGAATCTCAGTACTGTAAAAAGCTACAGGGCTGAAGGAATGATCTAGCAACTAACTGGGCACTTCACATAAATGTACAGTGCCCTTCAGCTTCGTATTTAAATCTGCCTTTGTATCTGATGCAAGAGCAATGAACTCTACTTATTTCTGAAATAATCCTTTGTACTTTTACTTACACCTCAAAACAACGTAGTTTAACACTATCTCATTTCTTACATGGTACCTTGCACATTAGTCTGAGAAGTGTCTGTGACATTTGGGTCTAAGGGGACATTTCTAAAAAAACATTAATATTCACTCCTATTATATTTCCATGGGAAAGAGAAATTAATTGAATTAATCACACATAAAATACACCAGAGGCAGGAGCTAAACCCAGAAAATATTTAAAGAGAAGAACACAAACAGATTTTATTACCTTTTTATTGACGTGACTGAATAAACAAGAATGTAGCCATTGATGTCTATGGAGTACGTCTGAGGAAATATGGAATATTCATCCTGTGGAAGGAATGTTGCATTTAAAATTAAGGGTGCCACAGTTCAGAACTTGATGCCATCAGATCACCATCAGGTAAGTTGGTCACATCTCTAAGACATTTTTTAGAGGTAGTACTTTCAGAATTTTTTTCATCATAATGTCACATGTGGCATCTTTACCAAACCAAGAGAAAGCTAAAAGTCAGTCTGTATACTCTACAATTTAATCTACAGCTTTTATGGTTTATTCCCTCTAAGACTATGGATGAGCTGAAGCTCTTCCCAATCCTCTTATCCTGCTTAATTATCTGCTTGTATTAGCACAAAACATCCACTCTGTCCCACCACTAATTAGCAATTACGCCTCTTATCTTGCTGGTGATACATTTCAAAATCTTAATTTCAACAGCTGACGACAGGATCTAGCAGTTTGTAATTTCAAGTGACACTGATCACATCTAAATTACCTAAGGAATCTGGTAGGAAGTGAATAATTGTGGCTTACCAACTAATGCTTACCAACTACAGATGCAAAAAATAGAGTTATTAGTTGCTTTATGACAACCCTAAGTTTACATTATATGACAAGTGTTTACATAAATAAAAAAAAGCCAGACAAAACCACCAGAAACTTAACTACTGAATTTAATACCCCTCTAGAAAAGGGACTGACCAAATAAGCAAACAAAATATACTGACATATTGCAGGTAATGCAACACAAATACTATGAATCCAATGTTAAAAACCTCTTCCAACAGATATTCCCAGTAAACATTTCCATTTTGACAAGAGCCATACTTCCTAATGTACGAGTTCTCAAATTGTTAAGCCTATGCTTTTGAAGATGGTAATTTTAGCTGAAGATCAAATAACCTCTCTGTTATTGTCATGGCTGAACAGATGGAGGAGTGCAATCACACAGCTCAAATCTAGACAGCCAAAAGGAATCAAACTTCCCTCACTGGCAGAAGAGGAAAAACTCTTTATAAATCAACTTCACAGATCCAGCCAAAAAAAAGTTTGAAAGAATAACACTTGGCAAAAGCTGCCCTCATTTGCCTTTATTGCTACACACTGAGGGCAGCCCTCCCCCACCTTATCTGAAATGCCTAAGTGCCACTCCAGCTGGACGTGAAATCCCAAAGTCAATACAGAAGGGATCTGAGCTAAGTCTGTGTAAAACAGGTGAAAGTGCAACTCTGTAGTGGCTTGACTTTACCAGGAATTTCCCAGGACTGCCCCAGCTGGAATTTGGTGTTAAGTAAGATTTCCTTTTACACTCCTCTTGTGTGACCCTGTATCAAGAGCCCTGTTGAAGTAAACTGCACAAAGCTCAGTAAACAACCAGGAAAGTAAAGAGGCACAGGACAGAGGAGGAATACCAAGAAAAATAAGTGCCATAATCTCAACTGTTCCTAATTCATGACTTTATTTTTAGCTTGTTAGGAGAAGAAAGAAAAGCTGCTATGCTCTCTTGAACTTATGGGTCAAATGAAGTAATTTGTCGAGTGATAAAATAACATTGCTGCAACTTTTCAAGCCACAGCCAGGTTTTCAAAAGTATGTAACAAATCTACAATACAATTCTTGCTGTGCTGTATACACGTGAGAACTATGGGCCATTAAGCAAGACAGACTTGAGAAGGAAATCTGTCCAAGCCACACCTTCCATAACCCAACATCATCTCTCCCCTCTAACCCTGTGAGCCAGAAATCAAAGTTCAAATCGTTCCATGAAGAATTAAATCTGAAAATAACCACAGGCTGGGAAAGAAGCTATTTAGGTCCCACAATACTGTATAACATCAAATTAATCCTCAGCAACAGAGGTATGTCAGTGGAGAGTCACGCCACCTTCCCAGAAGGCAATTTCCTCCTCAAAGAGGAATTCTGCTTTTATCACTACGCTACACCATTGGAGCTGTAATGCAAGTGCACTTACAATGGCACAGAGTGACACCTATGGAGCTCGTTCTGCTGCTCACACTCCTCAGCCTGCCCCTCTCTCACCCTCCCTCTCCTCTGCAGAGCATTCCCCATCCAGCAATCCTGCCCAGAACGTGCGGCCAGCGCTGTGCTCGGACACTGCTGAGTGATTACACGTGTTGCTGATGAGCACCACGGGCTGACACCATATAAATACAGCATGGCCATTCCCCAGTCACACAGCTCTCTTCCAAGAAAGCAATCAAACATACCTAGAAGGTTACAACCCTTCTGAATAGCCTCCCAGCTATGAGCAGGCGTCCTGCAGCTTTAAAGCCTTTAGTACTGGCAGCAAATTTTACAACACTAACATTGTTTAACAGTACTCATAATTTGGAAAAATCCAAAGGCATAGTATGAGATCACGGAAGGCAAGAGCATGTAAGCACAAAAAAAATTTCAGGATAAAAATACAGAGATTTAGTGGTCCCTGATGGGTTTTTTTTCCCTAATATAGAGTCTCTCAAAAAGACACAGCACTCCTGTGCATGGGTTCAGCCAAGCAGCACCGTGTAATGAACACCTGGACCTGTAAATAATGAACACCTGCACTTCCCAAAGCTCCCCAGCACACTGCAGGACACTCCTGTCTCCTCCTCACTCCCTGTCATTACGTGGAGCTCGGGCACACACGTGAACCATCATTTTAAAATGCAGAAAAACTGCAGCAGTTTATTGGTAACTCAGTAAGTACCACCTACATGAATCTGCCTGCTGCCCATGACTGCTTCATGGATACAAGTCATGCTGGTGTAGCTGGAGCACACAAAAAGGAAAGAGCCATGAAAAATTTCCCCATGGTTTACTGAAGTGCCATTTTTTATCTAAAGCAAGACTGCTGATTTACTCTGTAAATACCACACAAGCTACTGATGGACTTTTGGGACATCAGAGTTAAGGTAGTTCCCTCTTCCCTTTTTTAGGCACTCATTCATTAGACAGGGAAAAAAAACCCCAGTAACAAACACAAACCAAAACCTTTAAATAAACACTATAGAAAAAGTTCTTTAGTGACTAAACAACAAGTCAGGATCATTTTAAAGTTAACTTGCACCTCTGAAGGCAGAGACACTACCAACTTAGCTCACCAGGAGCATGAATACCTGTTGTCTTCACTTGGAAGAAAGATTCAAAGAAAGATAACTTGCCTGGCCAGCAGTGTCAACCAGCTGAAGATGATATTCTTGGCCATTTACTGTGATCAGTTTTGTAAATGCTAGAACAAAAAAGAAATACATAAACGGGTCAGAATTACACACAAGGAAGGGATCAGAAGTCACTCATTTGTGCTACCATTAGCCAAGGCATGAAGGAAAAAGAACTCCAGTTACAGGTTTTTAAGTAGCAATAAAAGCTTATCAGATGCTGTACTTTTAACTAGTCTATTGCAGATAGCAAAACCCAGAAATTTAATTTAAGATTTCAAATTTCAGATGATTCTCACATTTGGATGCAGCAGCTTCTTTGCTCTCTTAAAAGGAAAGAGGGAATAAAATGAATAAAAAGGGGGTTTACATGCATTTCTATGAGACTTACAGACAACTGTAATTTGTGGTAACACAAGCCACTTAAATTCAACTGGCATCAAAGCTAAGTTTGAACTTATTATAGGATATTCTCCTTGGTTTCCAAGCAGTTTAGCAAGATCAATTTCCTAAATGTAAATATCTGTGAAGCAAGTGATCTGGATTGCAAAAAGGAAAAATCTTTGAGAGCTAAAACACACAGAACTTAGTATTATATTAAACCTAAATAATGACAATTAGCTAAAAGTTCACCATGTTGCTTTCACACTTGCTGTAGCTACCAGCCTAGGCAGTCCCCAGTCATTAAGTACATTCAGTCCCTAAAAGTGATGAGAATTGCTGCTCTTCCTCGGATTCATGAAATGCCAAAGTGCTGTGAGCCCAGGAATCTCACTCAGTGTTTGTGTTATGCAACTGCAAAGGCAAACAGTGTCACAGCTCTTGCAGGAATAATGTCCCAGCCAGAGCACACAAACCTGGCTCTGGAGGTCTGATCTGGCCTTCGAGACACACTCCAGACACCACTGCTGGACAGTACTGATACACTGAGCAAAGTCTGTGTTATCCTCTGGTTGGGGTGGTTTTCCCAAATACAAAGTCCTCAGAAACCTCATCTGTCACTGCAGTGATGAGCAGGGAAACAGAGTCAGAGGAACAGGTCCCTTAGGTGAGCTAAGTGGTCCAACAGCTTCCCAAAGCTGCACAGCCCAACGTTCCCGACCCTGCAGTGCAGTCCCTGCCCACGCCTGAAGGAGCTGGAGTTGGCCAACCTTCCTCCTCCCAGCCAAAGCTCATTGCCCTGGCAAGTCCCCACAATGTGAGCATTATCTTGAGTAAGTGGGCTGAAATAGCTGAAACTGGAGGTTTCAACCCACCTCATAAATCCAGTCCTCGGAAAAAAGGAGCAATTCAAACAGCAAAGCCAAGCTAAAGTGTCTAAATCAACAGTGTAAAGTGTACCTACAGTTTCCATCACAAAATCAGCAAATGACATTTGAAATGGAGCCTCCAAGAGAGTGACTGCCTTACCCTGGATATCCCCTAAGAAAGCTGCTTTAGCACATGTCCTGCCTTCAAATCAGCCTGGACGCTGTTGTTATCGCTGCACAAAAGTTTTAGGTTATGAAACACGGATCCACAATGGCTCTTTGCCTTGGATGAATGCTGTGATGGGGACAAACTGAACAGATGTTAGCAGGCAGCGTTGCTATATACAATATCACTGCTTGGAGTCAGAGGGAAAACAGACTCCTCGGGAGACACCCTGCATTTACAGGTGTATGGAAGTAACAGCCTCTCCAGTCTCTTGACACTTCACATACACATCAAAGCACTCTGCAGTCAAAGTAGCTTCAAGAGCATCTTGAAGTTAATATTTAAAAAGGGACAGATGGCAGCTTTTTCAGACTATTCTAGAAGCCTAGAAGAGACACAGCAACGACATCGTCATCATCATCATCATTACTGGAAGCAGAATGTGATAGAGACAGGAGAAGGGAAACAGTGGAGGAGTCACCACAGCCTGGTGAGGAGAGCTGTTCGTGCAGTGCCTTGCAGCACTAAGCACAGCCCACTGTGTGAAGACAAATCTGCTTCGATGAAGTCACAACTAATGACTCCCATTTCTTTGCTGAAGCTTTTTAAAAACATTCCTGGTTAAGAATTTTATTTTGTGAAAAAACTGGTCCCCTTGATCCAGGGAAGTGCTCACTTCCAATTCCATCACCTATCATCCTGGGACTTCTGCTGTGCTTGTGCACAAAACAATCAATAATACGATCCCTGCACAACTTGGCTCTTCCTGGTAGGCCAAGGACACATTTCAGCAGACCTGACCAATCTCTGCACCCCTAAATCATAATGTGAGCATCTCCAAAACACTGCTCATCAACTGGAACATGGATTTTGGAACAGGACATTCTCACACCTTGCAACACACAACTCCAGTGATCATTGGTACCTGAAGATCAAGTACATTGCAATTAGACCAGCATGAATGGAATGATTTGCATATGCAACTCAAATGACAGCTGCTGTGGAAACAAGCCATTATGATAAAAAAAAAAGCTGAACAGTAACAGGCAAAGAAATGCAGGCCTTTAGATAAAACAGTGAGGAAAGGTATAAGAGTACCATAACATCACTGCCATAACATCATTGCTGGCTGGTAGCTAAATACAACCACCTGGAAAGGGTTCCTTGGTTAGCACCTCCTGCATCCCTTTCTACTCATCTGCATTCCAAAGTCAATGCCTGCCACGAATCTACAAGGACATCTTTCACAACACTGAGATGTGTGATGCAACAGAGCTATTTTTAGTTTTCTTCAGAAGCCTCACTTGCACCCCTTAGAAGGCTGCTCACCAGCAGCTCTTCAGGAGAAGCACAGTTCTTGAAGATTCTCTCTCAGACTCATCTGAACCTATAGATGCCCCCTCCACAACTAGTAGGGGTCCTTCAGCCCCCTGCCCCTTTCTAATATGCTCCTACTCACATTTGTATTAAAAACATGGCATGGAGGTAGGAAGCCCATGGGGGAAGATGTTCCTTTCCTTAGGGAGCTGGTGAGGCTGTTTAGGGGAGAAAGGAAGACCAGAGAGCTGTGAAACAGTGCTGGAAGGCCCTCTAAAACTGCAACAAAAATCAAAAAGCAGCCAGGCAGGCCTTGGAGGGACACATTTGTGACTTGGGCAGTCAAGTCACCTGCAACACAAGACATCCCTGCAAAGACATGGTGGGTGGAGTTATATGCACATCTTCACTACCTGTTCCTTCTGACCTATTTGAGTTTCAAATTCAGATTCTAGTTTTCATTCCTGTAACATTGTTGAGTTTTAAATTGCACTGCTCTTACTTCACGTGAGCTGACCTGCCTGCAGAGCCCCATCCAGCCCAGGGTCCACACAGACTCCCTGCACGCACTCCCACTCTCCAAGGATCTTTCTTCTCTTTCCAAAATTCCTGCAAGCAGTAGGTCCACTAGTTTCTCAACCCAGCTGCCTCGAGAATAGCCCCCCATTGTGATGTCACCCCTGTTGGGATATTCAGACAGGGAAAGTATCTTTTCAAAAGCAGTTATCTCTCACTTCCACTGCTGCCACAAAAGGATACAAGTTACTCTTCCTGACATACAAGTTTAGTAGAAGCAACTGAATTCAACATGCTCCTTAACTGAAATAAATTAACTTTTCTGGTGCTAATGTAATATAAGCAAAGGAAAATGTAGCAGTGAAGCTGTGCTAACCTTCACAAACACTAAGCAAAATCTGATGCACCTTATTTTCCTTTTACCACTTCCAAAGGTAGAGATTTTCACACTTTAAACCTGAAATTTCTGTTAGGTCTTACTCCTATTGCTCAAGGCTTATAAGCTACACAACTTGTTCCTGGAAGAGCTTGACAACAGACTGCCTTCTATACAATTTAGCCTTGCAGTCAACATTTTGTGCAAGTTTTATTATTTGAAGACAAAAATTATAAAGATTGCATTAGCAGCAATACTGCAGCTTTCTACCCTTTCTTCCCTGCTGGTAGAATACTGTAATAAATTACCAACAACAATTTTCTGGAGACAACACAGAAATCACATAGGCCAGACTATCCTTTCCCATGTATTCTTTTCATTTCCAAGTTTTGTTATGTGTGTAGACCCAACCACCAGAAGAAACTGAAAAGGTTTTACAACCTACTGTAATGCCCTGGAAAAATGTAACATTCTCCAACACTGTCCCTAGTATAAGAGCCTGGACTTTTCAATCCTTTTTGCCAACACTGTCCATCAAATGTGAAATCACGAGCCAGGAAAAGTGTAAGAGTTGATCACATACTTTGTGTCTTATGACCCTGCACAGAACCAGGAACGCAGCTGGGAGTGTCCAAAGACTTCACTGAGCAAAGACTTGTAGTAAGAAAATAAAAAATTGAAATATTATGTTCTTAAGTCAAAAGAATTATTTTATACTTAACCCAACAATACTAGCTTCACATCTGTCTTAAAAAAAATTTCAATAATTTTAAATTTTAGTGTTAAATTAGAATGTGTTCTCCCGTCTGTTCTTCACTGAAGCATTTTTTAAAACATTATCTCTATCAGGCCTTCTGGGGCTTAAAGATGGAACAGATTTCCCACTGTTTTGAACCTCAGGGCATAACTTTTATCTTTTCAACCTTTACTTCCCAGCAAAATTTTTTGATGTCAGAAGGATCCTTCAATTCTCTACCTTTCAGAAAGCAAATTCCTCCAGCCACGCCACAGATCACAAGACTTACACCCAATAAATAATATTGTTTGTTTTCCAAACAAGTAAGGAATCAAGTGAAAAGTTAAGGCTTTTCAAGATGCCCCCTCCAAACAAGTCTTCATGGCCAGGACATGCTCAATGCTTAGAACTCAGATCAAGTTCAGAAAGAAACAGTGCAGACTACGAGAGTCGAATTAGAGCAAAATTCATCTACAGTGTATTTTTGTATAGTTCAGAAATGCTGAAGTTGTGAGACACACAACTACAGAGTTACAGACAGCAGCTACAGACAACAGGTAAAGGATGAAACAAGACATACCAATGTGTCAAAATCCTAAAACAAGACACAGACTCAGTATTTTGTAGACACTTTGACTCCATGTCTCTCAATCTTTATCCATCCCCATGTAGCTGCATAAAACTAAAAGATTACTTTAAATAATTTGCATTTATATGGCACAGATAGTAAAAAATAACCTCTCCCAAGTGACATTAAGATTTAAAATATAGAAACTTAATCCCCAGTATTTTGCAAGCAGCTTTAATTCAAGATATACCTGACTTATAATTCAAACAAAGTAAAAAGGGATGATGGAAAATGTTAGTATTAATGACATTTGTACAATAGCTAACATTCAGGCCAAGGGCCAAATTATCCACTCTGACTTGCTAAAGCAAATTTAGAGTTTCTGAAAAAGTAGCACTTGAATTTTAGTTCTAAGCAATAAAATAATCCCAAGTAAAATATCCTGAGAGCTACTGATTTGTAATTGTATACCACATATATATCCAAAAGATACCTTGTTCTGCTGATTGCTTCATTCAGACTTCCAGAGTACCACACAGGCTTAACATCCTACTGCAGAAGTTCAAAACACTAAAAATGTGTGCTACACCACTGCATTTCAGAAGTCATTAAAATACAAGAACCCCAGGGCTACAATCATGAAACCAGTTTTATTTGCCACATGACTAAAGTAAGCCAATATGATCAAGTTACTCAGCCCAGCACTGCAGTTGTTCAAGTACTTTATGGCCACTGCTAGCTCAGAAAGAGGTGGCTGGATTGTGATGAATGCCAGGTAACCTCTGAAGTGACTTTTTGCTCTTGGCAGCATTTTTAGCATTAGCGTCTTTACTCACCTGCTATGCCAGCTACTCAAAGGTGCTAAAATTATTAAAAAAAAACTGCTAAGAGAAAAAAAAAAACCACTTGAGAAGTCAAATACCCAGTGTTTGCAGCAAGCTGATTGTGTACCAGCCTTGTTATCAAGAAAGGAGTAATTTAAAAGATTATCATGTTATCATTGCTATAGCACTTCTACCTTCTAAGGCAGTCGTTTAATCCTGATGGGTATTGCTGGCTTTCTGTTCATCTGGATATCCTGATCCTATGTGGGACTCTGCAATACTTGTATTTAGTGGCACATTTTCATACAGAGTGATGTAAGGAATTTAAAGTACCCCAAGTATAACAGGGGAAGCAGATGTTCAACAACATACATAAAATACACGGAGATGCATTTTAGCCAGATTCATCAGGTGTCCCTTCATTTAGTGTTAAAAGATCAGCTGTTTGGAGAAATATGCACACAGTGATTTCCATGCTGCAACAATATAAGCATTGGTTTAAAAGAATAATAAAACTTCTGTGGTAACTAATGGGCTTTAATGTTACTATGTAAATACCCACATAAGTAATATTTATAACTCCAATGGCTTCTGATACAAGTTAGTTTGGTACAGAAGAGCAGCTTGGCAGTTATTTACTTACTGTTCTCTATGGTTGGATCGTATGAATCAACAAACTGTCCTTCCACAAACTGAATCGTCAGTGAAGATTTTCCTGTAAAGCAAATGAAAGAAAAATCTGGAATAAAACAAGTCTTCAGGTTGTTATCACTTCACTGCTTACTAGCAGATACACGAATTTTTTATCTATCCAATATGAGATCAGTGTGGTTCATTTAAACTATCTATACGTGACAACTGACCTATTTTTAATTTAAGTGCCTATTTCTAGTAACTGGGTCTCCTGAACATATAAAAAGCAGTGCAAAAGCTACTCAGCATCTGTTCTGCTTTTGTTTTAATAGGGCATAATTTAAATGACTCCTCCAGTTTAAAACAAATCTAAAAGCAGCAGTGCACAATCCTCATAGAACTAAATTTAACAAACTGCTATACTTGGAACGTTTTTCTGTCAAGAAGCAAGTAAAATTCAAAGTAATTTTCAGTAACCACAGAGAAAACTTGGACAGAATTAGCCAAATTTGGTTTTACTTGGTGACTGGACAGATTTCCCATGACAAAAGGATGATCGCAAAATTCCTGAGACCAATATACTCTCCTACTAATCCTCCCACTGCCACACCACAACAGGCCACTGGATGCTGTATTTTAAGCAGTGACTGAGGGGGCATAATTGGATTTTTTAAAAAGCGATTTAACTGCTACTTTAGCAGACAACGTTCCCCATTTCAGTTAAAGAGTAATGCAAAGCACGGAACTTAGTAGCAGATTGAAAAAATGAAAACTCATTTAGTCTTGAAAGGTTTTACAAGATGGTGAATCACATACATCGACCGTAAAAAACACCTTTAAAGCTCTGCAACTGAAGACTTCTCAAAGCATTACTGAAGCCTTAACACAATTTCCATTACAGCACATCTTCTACATTTGGGAATCTCCTAGATCCTTATTACATTATGTTTACTGGACAAATACACTCTTACAAAGATTGCCAAGTGCATTAGCTGCTTTTGGAAACAAGCATATTCTTCATGCTCCTTTATACTCTTTTCACTGTCAAGAAGCACAAACAAAATACAACCTCAAGTTAAAATTTTGACTCAAGACCATCCGACTCAGTGGAAACCTCTCAATGACCTCTTAAGTAACCAACGTTGTGGTGGAAATGAAAGCATCATTGTTTTCAAGAATAAATTGCTTTGGGTAAAAATTGCCCACTTCCAGTACTCAGGAAAAGTTCTTTCCTAAGCATTCCTTCAGGAGATGTTAAAAAAAGCCTTCCATTTCATTCTCTGCCATGCTTACCCCTTTGCTGTCTCCTATCAATCATGACAGTTTATTCAAGGAACAATGCTAAAAAAAAATTCCAGACAAACCCCACAAAAACCAACCATCACCAAGATTTTATCGAGTTGCTTTTTCTAAAATCAAATTCTTAAGATACCATTTTCTGATCTTATCAACACCACAACTGAAGGTGTCATGCTCACAGTGCATGAGTTGACAAAGGACATTTCACCTTACACTGTTGTTCCAGCAAGGCGCACACACACCCCAAATCATCCTAATACAGTCAGATTAAGGATTGAGACTGTGCATCCCAGCAACTTTCTGAAACTGGGTATTTTGGACACCACTTAGAAAGTGAGTGAACTTTCAAGCTATTTCTTCTTTAGCTATAAACTTAAGAAGTTGCTACCCAGAATTCATCCTCCCAGATTCTTTGCCAATACCACCACATTAAGCACTCCATTTAAAAAAAAAAAGGTTAACTACCCCTATATTAGGCGGATAGATCTCCAAGATAAGAGAGCTAAGTTCAGTAAAGATCATCACTGAACTTTTTTCCTCCTAAGAATCCTGAACTAACCCAAAGGCTTGACTGCTGCCGTCTGTCTGTGCTAAGCCTGGAAACTGAATAGCAGAAAGAAGTCAGAGCCAACAGAAAATGCTGCATTTCACACCCAGCTGTATTAATTACTGCTTTCCTCCTAACAGTGAAAGAGGAGGAAACAGACAAAACCAGTGTTCCAACACTCTCCTCCTAAATTCCTCCAAGCTTTATAACAAGCCTTCCAGTAATGATGTGTTCGTGATTACAAGAGGAAGCCTGCTCCCTTCCATGAGCCACAGAGAAGCTCTCCAGTCCGGGATTCAGCACCTATCCCCTCGGGGTAAGTGCAGGCAACTGTATCCCACTTACCCAAGGCTTCCATGGACATGAGAAATTGAAACCCTGAGTCATTAGCAGCCAGCCGCAGTGTCTCAGGCCGTGAGCACGCAGCAGGCAGAACCACGTAAACAACAGCTTGGCTTGAACTTTGTCCCACAGGTTTTATTCCAGGCCTTTGACCTGTGCTCGTGGACAGAGCGGAAAATCAAGCTGACAATTTAGCTCCTATCTGCTCTTGCCTCAGAAAGACCAGGCAAGGCTTTCAGCAAGGATTGCAACACAAACACAAGGTCCGTGAGGCCGAGGGAGCGCACGCGAGCGCGCCTGCCGGTGTGCCAACCCCATCTCGGAGCACGGCAGGGAAGGCACGGCCGTCTGGATGTGCGGGCACCACGGGCACACTGCAGCCTCAACAGCTTGAGAGTCTGACACCAGCAGCAAAGGCTTGATTAGCTGATTACTCAAGGGTGAACACCTCAAAGAGGCTCAGCTCTAATGTGCCCTCGTTTGGAACGCAGCCACACGTTTTTGCAGTTTGCTAAGCTTCTCCTTGTAGCATCCTCCATGCTGGTACATTCGACATATCCGCTGTATTCAAGTTTTGGGAAAATAAACAGCCACTGAGACCAAAAGGAGAAGTGACACGAGCAGAAGCAAGGCTGGAAGCTGGGTGCAGAGCCTTGCTACAGTAACTCAAAGCACCAGATACTCCGTGGCAGAGTTGTAAGCAAAATCCTCCAAGTTTACTGACTCTCCCTCTCCCTGAAGGAACGGGGCAGAAGGGAGGGGCTGCAAGAAATGGGTTTCATGAGTGTTGAGAATACAAGTCCCAGGTGGCTGAAAACTCAACTCAAGTTGTCCAGAAGTACCCAAAGTGTATTTGCATACACAATTCATTATTTATGGTATTATGTGAGAGTGGTAAAGAAAAGAGTTTTCCACTGTCAAAACAGAAAAGAAGCAGATTTTCAGACAGAAAGCCAGTTCAAAAACTAAAGCTGTCGTGTTTCTGTTCGTACACAAGACCACTTGCACCATAAAGCAGAACATCCCATAAACACTGTGACTAGTGCAATCATAGCACATCAGTTTCAAATGCCATTGCAATTGTCAAGGCAAAACAATTGCCAAATTGTGTTTTACTCATTCTTTTACTACTTGGACAAGAGCTGCGGTATTTATAATCTAGCCTTAAAATTCAAGCTTTACAACACTAGGCAGTTTACCAAGCAGATGAGTAACTGAGCCTGGGTGGGCTCGGGGACAGCTGGCCTCCCCAAAGAGGTCATGCCCCTCTTCTGTGCAGCACCACCTGCCTGCTGTCCCCACCCCACACCCTGGTCTTGCAATAGGCGGGGGAAAGCCCAGATGAAACTCTCATCAGCAGCCAACTTCCCCCCAAACCCAGGAGACAAAAATGATGCAAGCGGGCAGCGAGCAAGTCAAACAACAGCTCCACAAGCAGGGCATTGTGCAAGCGGGGCCGCGCAGCTGCCCTCGGACGTGGCACGGCCGCGCTGATGGCCACGGGCAGCACAGCGCAGCTTATCTCAGCAGGAAGGGTTTCTCAATCCTTGAAACTGCCCACACAAGCCATCAGTAAACAGTTTGTCCTGCTCAAGAACAACAACTACTGGAGAGCTGCAGCTCTGTTGGCAGTGTAGATGCAGTTTCGTTAACCCATCTTTTGCTATTAAAATGTCTGATTATGTAGTTTGCATAATCAAACATTTAACAGCTGGCAGCATCTCATCTACCACAAGCCTAGAACGTTACCTAAGCTAGTCTCTAGACTAACTTAGTAACTGGACTGATCTAGTCTCAGACTCTCCTTAGGTCTACCAGTCTTCCCTACGGAACAAACTACTTCAGGCTTTGTCACAAAAAGCATTCAAGAAATTTCATAACGAAATGTTGTCAGTCATGTCAAATTAGGTAAGTCTGGCTGCGCACTCAACTTACTACACTGCACAGAGGTGAAGTTTTCATACCAAAAGATACACTTGATTTAATGTGAATGTTGGGATCTTTATCTTCCTTAATTCACAATACCAAGATGCACAAAATAGAGACACTGGCATTTCCACAGTGCAGATTATCTATTCATCCTCAGAGCACAGAGAGGGACTGAACGACTTCCTGGAGCCGATGGAGGTTAACTGGGGAGCAAAGAGGATTACAGCATCCCTCTCCGACAAAGATCTTCTCACAAGATCGAACACTATCTGAGAACCCATCACTAGCTCATCATTCATTTCAGGCCACATCGTTAGCAACTTTCTATGGTTAATTAAGATACTCCCCCAGGTACTAATTATGGCTGTGTAGTTGCTGTTTTGCTGATCACTGCTTTGTAGTTTGGTGAATTAGTTTAATGACTATAAAAATGATACATCTGGGTCAATAAAGAATTCTGTTTCTAAACCTCTGGAGACAGCAATACAATGAGTAGTTTGTGTTTCACTCAGATGCAACTTAATTCTACTATTAGACTTTTAATCATGAGGCATTATATAAACATCTACTCTGAGCTGTAATTTTATACGTTTTTGTAGTGATTTTCGCATGATGTCAACGTTATGGTAACAAGATTAAAAAATTATTTTCTGATGCTTAGAGACAAAACTCTTCCTCAATTCCTGCACTTGCTCATGATATTCATGCTTGATTTGCAACAGAGTGGTGGCACTCCTCTCTCAGCATGCTCTCTGAGCTTTCTGGAGGACAGGCTAAAGGTTATAATCCTGTAAGAGTGAAAGTCGGAGGACCTCAATGACACATCTTTTGGTAATGTGATAAGGAGCCTCAAACACTGCAGAACCCTTTAACACAAACCGAAGAGCAGATCAGCTTTTCAGGACAACACAAGCTCTTCTTTAACTTCTTTGGCACTCTGTCTCATTGCTACAGCTTCTCCTGATTTGTTTTTTTAGTAGCATATAAGGAAATACGTTTGACAGTCTAAGGCAAGGTTTTGTAGCAAGAACTATTTCCATTGTAAAAGAGGAGTTTCACATGATGGTCTGTAACACCAACAGCACGAGCCTGCTGGGAGATGCTTGTCTCCCTTCCTTCTGCATTGCACAATATTCTTGAAGTTTATCAAAGGTATTCCCCTGCAAGCCAGAAGAAATCTGAGAGCAGTCATTTAGAAACAAAGCCCCGTGGCTTCCTTTCTTCAGATTTCAAAGCAATCGGTCAAACTCACAAGAGTTCTTGCAGGCCCTTGCTAGGTCGGCAGCAATGAGCCTTCTGAAGACAAGGCAAGAGTCCTAATGCTATCTAGACCATATTTTCTGTAAGGAAAGCAAGAAAAGAGCATGTGCTTTATTCCCTGATATCTAGCAGCAGGCTTGTTCCATCCTACAGCAGCGCTCATCCCTCAGTGGTCCCTTACACTTTGTTGCAGTGCATTAGGTGTCCATGCAAGTATGTAGAGAAAAATTCCATTGCTTTCCTGCAACAGCTTATACTACCAGGCAGTCCATTTTGTCTCCAATAAAGTCAGTAACCACAGCAAAGGATTGTCAAAAGAAACCTTTTAGCTATTTTAGCACACAGTCCAGTTACCTCTGCTTGTTCCCCTTGCTGGCAGAAAAGCAGAGGGCTGCAGCTTTCCTGCTATTTCCCTTTTAGTAAATGAATTTTAATTCCATGTGTTTACTGTCAGTTGTCAAATATGGGAAAAGCTGTTACAAAGCTTAAAAAAAACCAACCAGAAAACCTCTGTGGCATACACCTCACCTGGCCATGGAATGCATGCATACCTGGCTGCATCCAAGATGCTCTAAATAGGTCAGGGGAACTACATCCTGGTGTTCCCTAACTGCAAAGGAAATTCAGACATTCATACCCCAGACAGTCAACCTGTATTTTCTCAGATAAATACCATCCTCTGTATTCCCTTCAGACTTCCTGCAGAAACTGTGCATCCCTGCAGCACCTTCCCACAGCGCAAGGCCTAAAATATTTCAGGTGGCAGCAGAAATTCAATGGCATCGGTAGGTGGGCAGTGAGCAACTGAGTTGTGCATCACTTGTATATTCTTTTACCATTACTATCATTTACCTTTCCTTTTCTGTCCTATTAAAGTGTCTTTATCCCAATTCCATTTTATCTTTTTTCCCCAACTCTGTCCCCCATCCCACTCTGGGGAGTGAGTGAATGGCTGTGTGGTGTTCAGCTGCCCACTGGGTTAAACCTTAACAACTTCTAAAAGGAAGCTAATTAAGCTTAAAGATCAGACCCTAACATTTCAGTTTACGACACACTTAGAGGTAAAGAGCCTGAAATTTGTACTGACTTCCTCTCCAAAGGGGCAAAATTCAACTTCTACTGCTGGGTAGAATCCAAGTCCTTTCTCCCTATACACACACTTCAAGCTGCTCATTAGGTGTTTGAATAAACTTGACCTTTCCTTGAATCATCAGGTTTGTACAACATGAAATGAAATGTCTTTGAAAGATCCATTTAAGAACTCCCATTGTTTCATTATTACACCAGTTTTAAATGCTATGTCATCAGAAATAACGTATCTCTCTTGCTTTAATGCATTCCATGCATTTCCCTTTCCCATCTTCAAGGTTTTAATTTCCACACAAGGGATCAAACTCCCAACTTCGGTCAGTTCTTTTTTGCAGCTAAAGATTGCTGGGATGTACAACTTAAATTGCCTTTCTTTCTTCAAATGGATTGTTCCAACTGCAGTCACCAGCACCAGCTCTCCACCCTCTGCACAGACACTGCTTGTTCACTTTCTAGTTCCATTACAAAACAGGATAAACTCTTCCCTCTGCACATCTCACTTGTATTTTCAGACCAGCAAGAGAAGAGAGAACCCTTATCAAAATGGAAGACCTCAGTTCCACTGACATGCAGGTCTTCCCTAAAAAGGACCTTTAGGACTGGAGCCATAGGATTCATGGTTGCCAACACTGTGACCACCATACATCAATCATTGCTTACAGCCACCACCAAGCAGAGGGCCAAGTCTCTCAAAATGTCAGTAAACCTTTCCTGGCATAATTTAAAAACACGTCTAGGAACGTGAGCCCGAGCATACCGTAACACCAAGTAATACCAAAAGCAGTTGAAATGGGTGAGGAATAGACTGTCTTGGCAGTACTACTGGAATGTGTATGACCAGAGGGCCTCAGGACCTTCTTGGAATTGCAGGAACAAAAGTAAGAGATGTATTTCTCTTTTCCTTGTTGTAGGATGGCAGAAGGGAAGTACCTGACAAAATCCTGACAAGACAGTAAGGATAATATTCCCTCTCTTTGTAACATCATCCAAGCAAATAACGTGATGTACATTCAGTAACGACTGCTAAGAAGTTTCAGCCTTAGTCTGAAAGGAGGTCCACAGAGCTCTCCACCAACTGCAGCAAAAGCTGGAAGACATAACTGATTTGTGCCAACAAGGACAGGCTACGTTTAAAACATAAAAATTCATAAATCAAACTGCATAATAACCAGTAGAAGATCATGGCAACAACAGACAGCTCCACCCTGCAGCAGTGTGTGACTGTGAGGTGGTCAGTCAATGTTTCAGGCTCATTGTGTCGCCACTGATGGTCCAAGGTCTGATGAACCCAATGCTAGCAAAGCATGTGGCCAGCAAACCCTGACACTCATGGACAGCTGCTACCAGCACCCAACATCAGCACACAGCACCATTCACCTGCTATTCCTACACTGGGGGAAGTCTCCAAGGCTGCATGAAGCATCAGGCTCTGCAGTACCAACCCTGACAACACCAAAATCTCTTAGCACAGAACAGGGAAGGTGGTCTTTGGGATACTGACAAAGATTTGTGTTGACTCCTTCCTCCAGCAGAGCAGGACATGGTCAACTCCATCACATCTCTGGCCACAAATGCACTGGTAGACACTGAGACAGTTTTGATTAATGTTCATATTGGTGAGCCTTGACCCCTTCTCCTGTGCTGGCCCAGTGGATCTACACATAACCACACCGACGTAAAAACCAGCGCATGCCTGAACTGCTCCTTCCTCTACACAACTCTCTCCCCACCACCAGGTTCCGATCACCTTTTGCTGTTACTGTTGTCTCTTCTCCATTTCAACTCTACATCTTCTCTAAATTAACTGCACAGGCACCTTCCATGTTACTTCTGCTTATCACGTGAAGCTCCTCCCCTCTATTTATCAGGGTTGAAGGAAGCCACAATCTGTTAAATGCCTTCTTCCCAGCCTTGCACTTTACCCAGCTGGAGTTAGTCATCAACCCCTCCCTACCAATGCTGGCTGCAAGCCTCCTGCACTTACACACTTACCCATCTACCCAGGAGTAGCTGCTGAATACACAGGACAATCTGTCAACAGTAAGGAAGGTTTAAAGCAATAATATACCAAAATCTCTGCATGACACACATGGGTAAAACAGCAGAGCAAAAACAAGACTCCGGGGTAAGAATAACACCATGCAGAATACCAGGAGAATCATTAAAGCCCCCAACCTTGGGAAACATTAAGGGAATTTAAGCCAAAGATCTGCCAGATACGACATGACATAGTTGATTTTGCCACAGGGCGGAGAAGACAGAACAGCTAACCCTTGTTTGCTATACCATACTATCAAGTTCTTGCCTGCCATGACAGCCAGCTGGCTTTCTTACCTTCCTAACCAGCACATATCCATCTGTTGGCTCACAAGGTACTTCAAATGAAGAGGTTTTGGATAAGAATCATACTTTTCCTATTCTCAGTTTTCATATGATATAGTAAAAAAGGTCACAATACAAAACTCTGACCTCTGCAAGGAAGAAGAAAAACACAGAACAAATCAAAAAAACCCCACCACTGTATCTCGCTCCCGCCTTCCCCCAACCACTTGAAAGTATCCCAGAGGGATAAATGAGGATGACACCTGCAACTTGACATCAAATTATTTTTCCATTTTTTCACCATCAAGCATCTTCCAGCCAGCCCAGCTCCAGCACCTGAGGAAGCCCTTGCAAATAGAAGCTGGATTCTTCACTTCCTAGTGCTCCACTAGCACAACCACACAGCTTGGACAAGCAGCTGAGTATTGAACTACAGTTTAAGACAATCTGAAGTCAGATCAGGCTTCAGCAGACACAGCAGAACATCGTATTTGCCTGCTGCACAGGTGCACACTGCACACCAACCCATCAGTTCTGCAAGTTTCATGTTAGCTCCTCCTCTGTCCTGTCACCACACTTGGGGATAAAAGTGTGATAAAAATGTGCAGTTGAGGTAGGAGAAGCAGAAAAAAGGTTTAAGTGCCTAAGACTCCTATACACTCTGTTTAAGGAACAAGATTTTGAAACATTCAGACAACTTATTCTTCCTACCTTCACTGTTCAGAAAAACTTGAATTACCTTCCAACTGAACCATTTTTTTTACACTTAAGTTTAGCAGCCTCAAAAGGTTTATGAAGAGTTTTGATGTTTTTTTCTCAAAATACAAAGGTCAAAACAGCACAACGAACACCTTCTTTTAGAATTTTTTCACCAGGGTCAAACCATACAAAAGCAGCAAACACCATTTCCGAGAGAGCAATGAAGAACAAGGTACTCCAGCACACTAAGAAACATGGTGCTTGTTTATACACATATTCCAAAGCAGAAACTTCCAGTTCTAACTAAAAAATGCTAATTTTGAAACAGATTTCAGAAGACCAAAAATTTGTTATTGATGGGATAACAAGCCTTGAAGCAAAATACACTTTACTGCATTAATGTCAAGTGCTTGATTGTTTTGACAGTTTGTGGGACAGATTTAATGGAGTTTTCCTACATATTATGCATCCCAGCTCTTTTGCATACAGCAAGAATACCTTTAAAGGAGGTCATACATATTGAATGAAGTTTTGGCGATACAATCTGACAAGTTGTTGAAGCTAGACAGATGTATCCCACTAACTCTGGAGACAATGTTGTCAAGAGACACTTTCATATCCTAATTTTGTGTTACACTTGCACATGTTTACATCCACACACTGAGGACCACTTATATATTCCCTCTTTTTCCAAATTAAAATTAATTTAACTCCACACCCCAGAGAACACAAATAACTAGGTTTGGCACACATGATGTTCTGGTTCCTGTGATCTAAAATACCCAAGAACACTGACAACCATCCCAGAAATACTGACTCCTCAATCTTTGAGAGTGTTGGAAGAAAAATTCACTCTTTAAACCATAATATATCAGGGAATTGTGATTTCAGCAGCTGATATCTATTTAACATAGACCACAACTTTTCTGAACTAATCCTCCAAGTGTCACGCAAGGTCTTTCATTCCTTAAAAGCCCTTCAGAAATCATGCACTTAGTCTTATCCCTCATAACCTTTGGCCATTACCCACAAACTCCTGATGATTCCATCCAAATCAAACTGCTGTACATTTCCTCCTCGTGTTCTAGCCTCAAGTTCTCTAATTCACATCAGAATCCCATAAGAAATTCCAATAGGCTTCCCTTTTGCAGGAGCCCCCAAGGCTCAAGCTGGTCTTTTGCTTGTCCTAACTTCATCTTGTGGAACATTGTGCTTGATAATCCAAACTCTGCATTTTCAGAAGCTGTGTTATCTGTTTGCACCACTGCCTCATTCGCCACTGTCCCATTCACATCCAGCATCCTTCATACAGCTATTCCTAAAATGTACATGCCCAGCAATCAAAGTGTGTATGGTAAACTGAGGAAGAACCAGAGCATCTCAACAATTAAGTAGCTGTGATTCCTCTCTACGATCCAAGCGTCGATGAACACAAAGAAGGAGTCAACCCCTATTTGCATGAAACAGATACTTTGTAGGGTATCCTACAAAAGACAGAAGACCACGCTGAAAAGCAACACAAGTTTACATTGTTTCCACTGGCTTTCCAAGTAGGAAGGCAATCAGTGACTCTGAATGCCTTTCACTTCGTTGGACAGGTTGTAGCAAAGCGGGGGTCAGTCACTTCTCCCAAATAACAAGTAAGAGGTCAGGAGAAAACAGTTGCGCCAGGAGAGGTTTAGATTAGATGGTAGGAAAAATTTCTTCACAGAAAGCATTGCCAAACATTGGAACAGGCTGTCCAGGGAAGCAGTTGAGTCACCATCCCTGGAGATGTTTAAAAGATGTATGGATGAGGCACTCAGGGACATGGTTTAGTGGTGGACCTGGCAGAGCTGGGTTAAGGGTTGGATTCCATGTTCTTAGAGGTCTTTTCCTGAAGATTTGGCTTTGATTCATTGCAACACCTTTACTAGCACGTGTTTCCAGAATATTCCAGATTGTATCACTTGAGGCACCATCTGAATCTGAAGACTTTCGGAACAAGGTCTAGGTTTACCCCAGATCAAACATTCAAACTTTTCCTCAATTCCGCATGAATTGATTAGATTTGACTACAGAAGGTTATTTAAACAAGAACCTTGAAAAACTTGATTTCTCCATGGTTCCCTAGCACACATCTCACCACCTGCACAAGGCCATCTTTTTCCATCAAGAGAACAAGTCCAGTTCAGAAGTTCCACGGCTGAAAGTTGACCAAAAGGCATCCACACCTATCTCAGGTGGTGGAGGAAAACACTTACACATGTGGTTCCATAACAAGTCTGACCGAAGAAAAGTCTGCACAGCCACAAAGAGCCTACACCACCCCGCCCCAAAAGCCCATGCTTCTCACCCCATTCCCCCTGTCAGGGCTGCACTCACAGAGCTGACCAGCTGAAGGATACAAAAATTTTCCCTTCTGGTTGCTTTACTTTTCAAAGAAATCAATTCCCTGAGCTGGTGGACAGCCTTCCATCACACCAGTGCCAGCACCTGGGTGGAGGCAGCAAGGTCCAGCTTCTGGCCACGGTGCAGGATTAGGTCAACTTGGGCCAAGAGATGCCCCACCCTACAGAGTTCATTTGCATCTGCATTCATTACATAGCAATTAAAAAAGGAAGTGGCTTGGATATTTCTTGAGAAAAGCTGCACCTGAAAGCCTGTTTTGGCACTTTGTTCAAAAACTGCCTCAGTTTACTTCCTTGTGACAAGTTCAATACAAGCAACTTTTCCCCACAAAAAAAACAATTCAACATCCACTATACTTTGTATTTCTCAAAAAGGAAATGCAACATGTAATGGTCCATATTAATATGCTTTTAGTACACTTAATAATATGAAATCTTGTTAAAAGGTCTGCTATATAACCCATCTAACGTGGATTTTGTCCACGTTCTCGCCTTTTCCCCCATCCCATATACCCTCACTTACAGGAAAGCTGTCATCAATGGGCAGGAACCATATTGGAATGCAAATGTCCTGACCAGGATTGGAAGAGAGAAATTTTAAGGAACAACCATCCCCCAAACTCAGGAAGCACTTTTTCCTTTCTCACATTGTCAAATGCTCAACAAATCTGCCGTTCATTTCAAATACGGACCTGGGAAAACAAAAGGGAACCTCTCAAATCCTTAAGGAGACAAACTCACGACTGACAAGGGCCGCTTCGTGTTTTTACGTGCCATGCTCCATGTCTGCAGCTTCTGATTTAGGATAATTTGAGATGACACCAGCCAATTGACTCATGCAGGATTCGCAGAGCCTGAGTGCATTATGAACATCCCACAGAGAAGCTGTTTCGATTTTGGATGGAATACACAAGTCGAGCAGTTTTTAAAGGACGCCCTTGGACGTCACCTTCAGGAGAGCTACAGGAAGTTAATCATAATCGGCATTTATCACTTTTTAGCCTGCTCTTCTAATCCCGGGTGCGTGCTCACGCCGAGTTTCCGCAGCAGCCTGTACCGCAGAGGTGGCTGCCTGAGCCAGAACCTACACTTAAGGCAGTGTAGTATATCTAAATGTAGAGCTCCAACTTTATATAGCTTATAAATTACAGGATCTACATTTCATTTGGCTTTTCCTGTCACTGTTAACTCCAAGTTGTGTAATCAAACATCAAAACGCCCCCATATATACAAGCAAAACGTGCAAGTGTTACCGTTGACAGAGCAGAGTAGGCAATTTAAGAGTTAATCCTGGAGCAGTGTCCTCAAATAACCCTACGGTGGCTTGATATTACAGCTGAACATGCTGCCTCTAGTGCTTCCAGCTACTGCTATCAAATGCTCTGTAGCAACTTTCCCTGCTGTAGCCACTATTGCAGTCACTAACACCGAAATGCAATTAAAGCTGGCATTTTCAGCCTCATCCCCGTCCCCTGGGAGCTGCAACCTTTCCTCCTCACAGCACTGCCGCACCCTGGCAGAGCCAACTGCGGCCCTGGCGAGGGAAGGGCTGTGGAAGTCATCTTGGCACTTAGGAGGGACTCGGGAAAATGCTAACCTTACGTATCAGCTGGCTCCCGAACCGCTCAATTTTCCTGTTAAATCTCAGGCTTTCCCATGTTGCGGACACAGCCGATTGTGTAAACCAAATTACAGCACACGACAGCGGTAATTTCTCCATTCCTCCTCTGTTGACATTTACACGGGCAATTTATCGCCTGCTAAAATTACCACTTCCCCCGTCCAATCCCAGAGGGATCCCTGCTCGGGGCGGAACGCTGCTGTGCGAGCAGATGCCATCTTTCAGACACGAACAGCAAAGCCTCAGCTCCATTTTACAGTGCAAACCTCCTGATATTCAAACAACTCGTGTTTTCAAACCCCGTAACTACGTTTTGCCATAACAATTATTTTTATTATTTACAGGTCCATATTGAAGGTACTGTTTTTTCTGCCCTTCTTGCTTTTCAGGCAAGGTGGAAGGGGGGAGAGGCTTTTTTTTTCGCTTAATACAACCACCTGGAAGCCTTTCCATACAAATCTAACCCTGACAGATCATTTTGTTCCATCACAGGTTTTTTTTGATACCTGCATGCCGCAGTCAGACCATGACTACTTCTGCCTGCAGCATGGTCTGCTCTACACCTACACACACAAAACAAGTTGATTTATTTATCCGGGGAAGAAAATAGGTAAGTCCCCTATTATTAACTGGATTTTCCCCTCAGAGCTATAAACTGCCCAGGAGAGCATTTTCAGATGACCAGTCCAAACGTGTAAAATTCAGAAAGAGAATTCCAGTTTCTGCAAGCACATCTGTAAAACCAGCAGCACAACTTATACGAACTGCAGAAATCAGGCTGAGATAATGACCTACAACTGAAGCAGCTGATCCAAACAACACCTCCCTGCTTATCTTAAATCCATCAGTTCAATATAATACAGAGAATCCCTGTAATAAGGTACTTTACAAGATTATCTAAGAAACCTCTTCTTTCATACAGGCATTTGTGGTCTGAATTTGCATATTTCTTCTATAAACAGAGAAAGAATGAAATTGAGCACAAAGCATTTTTGGTGTCTCTGCTCTGCTTTTTATAATGGCTGTTACTCTGAAAACATTCAGAAAATCTTAGTCCTGCTTGATTTGTTTCCATGCAAATCCATTATTTCCAATTATATTTGGGATATATTAAATTATGACCAAAATACAAGTATGAAGATTCTTTTTAGTGAAGGCAGTAACTTTATAAAACTTTATGCTTCATCATGCATAAAGACAGATTTCTTCCAGAATCAAATCTCAAGTAGCTGGTCCACTCTAGTCACTTCCCAACTAACAGCAATGGAAGTCAAGTTCCTCTGCTGCAAAACTATTCAAATCTTGGGATGAAATCCATCTGATTTCTACTCCGAACCTTGCTGAGACAAGCACACTTACATAATGGAATTTAACTTTCTTACACCAATTTAAGCCTGAGCAAAACCCAACGGAGACATTCTTGTGCGATTTTGTCTCACATCGTGCCACGACCTGCATGCTATATCCACAGATAATCGGTCTTCCTCACCAAAAAACAACTCCTGAAGCTCCTGGCAAATACTCTGTCTGCATCCCAGAAAGTATGACTGCCTGGGAACTCACGAGGCTTCCACTGTGATCTCTCCCATCAGCAACGAATAAGAGTTTCACATATGATAGGCTTGATGGTGGTGTTGAAAGATAGAGGGAGTGTATTCAAACAAGCAGACTCCTGAATTTTCTATTCTGAGAACTATTATACCAGAATACCACTCCCAACCTCTAGTTTACCTGACAACAGCACTGGGATAAGATTAAAATTTAATGTAAGTAAAATAAACAAGGGCTTAGCACGGAGCCAGTACAATTTTCAGACCCTGTTTCACAGATCCCCATGGAGGACGTGCCCACCCTTCACTTGTACACGCTCTCAACCTGAGAGATCCATGGCATCACTGAATCACCACCTGTAGGGAACAGCTCAGTGCCTAAAATATATCATCAAAACCTGGTCATTTCAGCACCTAACTGAGAGATACACGGAAATAAGAGCTCCCCATTTTCTGACAGCTTCATCTCAAACACTGTAGTTACAGGGGGAGCACCCAACTTCTGAGAGCAGGTCACCTAAGAATTCAGGCCAAGCTGTAAAACTGCAAGCGTTTCACAACTCACCAGAGTTAGCCTCCCTCATTCCAGGGTCAAGATTAACGTTAATGGCAAAACAATGCTGTTCCCTAATTACAAAAGGAAATGTAGAAAGCATTTCCTTCCAGTCCTTCAGATTCTGGAATTACTCCCCACTTCAATGAGCACTACTTCTATACAATGCAGCATTTCCTCCAAAAGAAACGTACTTCCTTTTCTACCACCCACTTGTCCTAAAACAAGTTTATATCCTTTCTTACCCAGGGCTCAAGTGATATTCTTGCCATCATAATACAAAGCAAGACTTAATCAAAAGTTTCCCTGAAGGCAAACTAAGTCCCCATCCTCCTACACATATTTGGGGAAGTAGAGGACTCAGCCTAAACCTCACAGTTTAACCTTCCTGCTTTTCTAACAGCTTTACAAGATGGAAGTAAGACCTCAATGGCCCATTTCTACTGCTCAAACTTTTACCTAAGTATTTGCCGAGAAATTTAATGACAATGAAAGGCAAATTTCAGTAAACCAGATTTTTTCCCCCTCTTAATTCTCTGTTCATACAACTTGTAGCTCTCCTAATAAAACTGCTCTTGTCCCATCAAGCCCAATTCCGCACTAGTCTCAGAAATCTTAAGTTGAAGAAGTTCAGCAGTAGGTCTTAACAGTTAGGTAACTTTTTCCAAATCGTTTCCATGAGTACTGTTCCTCACATCACCAACCAAACTAACATTGTACTATTTCTCTATTTTTCCTTAACTGCTTCTACATCCTACTAACGTCTGATTTTTTGACTGCTACTTTTCAACGTCAACAGATGAAGAACCAAAGCTCAACAGCACATGCAGTCCCCATCACAGACTTCCAAAGGACAGAATTTCAAGCATTCTGCCTTCCCACTTACACTGCCCATTGCTTGCTCCCACCAGTGCTCAAAGAAGAAAGAAAACATAACACACAAGACAATGAACAGACTGCAACAAGTGATGTCATACAGACTGTGCAAACTGATCAGTCTACTACTCACTGTTCTGTTTAAGGACTGGACAAATTCATCATCCTTTTTACACCAATCTGGCTGCAGTTATGCACAAAATCCAAGAAACAGCTCTCCTTATTTAGCCTTTATTTTTTTAAAGTATTTTAAAAAGCCTTTTTTAAGGGCTCTTTATACTGTGTGCCATGTAAGACAAATTACTGATATAGTCACTACTTTAATGTACAAACCCCTTTTATATCAGAGTAGTATCTCTCCGTAACATGCTTTTTTTTTCCCAACCACACATTATCTTCCACATTGATCTATGCTTTTAAGCGTGATCGATTAGCACCGGCTGTACTACAGCTTGTTCCCCTCCGCTTCAAGAACCCGAATGCTGAAACATCCGAAACCGTTCTCCATCAAAGACAGCGAACGCGGGAGAAAGGATCACGCCTTTTGCAGGGAACAAAACCCTCTATCAGCTGCTACAGACTCGTGCTGGACGCTTCCAGGAAGTTCGTCCCAGCGGACGAGCCCGTGCGGGACCGTGCCAGCAGCGCCGTGCTGGGGACAGCCCGGAGCCGCCGCGGCCCCTCGGGAACAGCGGCTGCGCTGCTGCTGCCGCACGAACACCTCCGCGGGGGCAAAACCAGGCCAGACACGGGCAACAGATCCACCTGGCCTCCCCAGCGTTTCAAACTGGCTCTAAATCACAGAGTCGCCGAGGTTGGAAAAGAGCTCTGAGGTCATCGAGTACGACCCAGGACCCAGCACCACCGTGTCACCCACGGCACTGAGTGCCACGTCCAGTCTTTGCTTAGAACTCCTCCAGGGACGGTGACTCCACCACCTCCCTGGGCTTCCCACTCCAGTGTCTGACCACTCTTCCTGGGAAGAAATTCCTCCTGATGTCCAACCTAAACCTCCCCTGGCGCAGCTTAAGACCATGTCCTCTTGTCCTACCGCTGGCTGCCTGGGAGCAGAGCCCGACCCGCACCTGACTGCACCCTCCTGTCAGGAACTTGTGGAGAGGGATGAGGCCTCCCCTGAGCATCCTTTTCTCCGGGAGGAGCCCTCCCTGCCGCACCTCACGGG
>VWZW01001851.1:967902-1021603 GCA_013397115.1 Edolisoma coerulescens | reverse complement strand
GGGCGGGCAAGGGCGAGCGGGGACGCGGGGCGGGGGGAGAGGCGCGCGCCAAGGCCCCGCGCGCGTGCGCGCGCAGCGTGAGGCGGTTGGTGCGTCCCGCGCGCGCTGCCCGGCCCCGGCCTCGGCCCCGTTCCCTGTCCCAGTCCCTTCCCCAAATCTCCGTCACCTTGTTCGTTCCTATCCCCATCCCTGTCCCCTCCCAGGGTTCCCCTCGGGCAGTGGGATCCGGCGCTGCCCCTCTCGTGTCCCGCAAGCCGTCAGGCTCCAGGGCCGCTCGGCCGGGCTGTGGCGCTCGTTGCAATTTACCTGGGCGCCTCTTCAGAGCGCTCCCCGTGCGCGCAGATGATTTACGGAGAAACGTCGGGTCCCAGCGTCGATAAAGTGCTGGGAATTGCACGGAAGGGAAGGCGGGGAGGCGTCTGGGAGCTTGGGAGTGAGATTCAAGCTGTGGAGACTTTGCCGCTTTGAAAAGAGAGCTGCATGTACCGGTGATGACTGCAGCACCTGATGGACGCAGAATTTAAGGGAGAAAGACATGAAGAGCAGGAAAGTTGTTTTTTCCCCTCTGCTACTGATTTTGAACACTTTGGGTTAATATCTACCCTTTCCACGTTTTCTTGGAAAATGAATGTTAGAAGTAATTTTTTTCAATGTGCATCTTGTCTTTTTGGGGAACACTGATACCTAACAGGCGATTGTGGTGGGGTACAATTAAACCAACCTAACAGCTGAATGATGTTAAGGGACCTGGATTGGCTTCTCCGTGATCTCATCCATCCATTCCCACATACTCATCTAACCTGGTGAGAGGGTGGGGAACCAAAGCTAAAGAAAGCCATTTGTACACAAACGTGATTCGCTTCTGGAGGAGCAGACAGGCTTTTAGGAGATAGCTGCGTTTCTTGGGATAGTCTAATTATACCCTTCATCTTCTGGATTATGGGGTTTTACAGGACAAGTGCTGGTAACGTGTGAAACAGCAGGAATAACAGCCTTCAGTGAATAGGTACATGATGGAAGGATAGTTATTTCATGAGGAAACAGGGGTTTTGTACTTTCTCAGTGATGGCTGTGGTGATATAACTCTGCATGCTCATTTTCGGTGTCCAGCTTCTCTTTTCCACTCACTACAGCACAGATTCCCACCTCATCACAGCCCTCGAGCATCACCCTGTAGGGACTGGTGGGATTTGGGGGGCCTGCAGAAAAGCAGCAGCCTGTGGAAATCCAGCCTTTGTGAACAGAGATCCTGTTCAAAGCTCTCCAAGAGGTGCGGAGGGACAGCCCTGCCTGATGTACAGCACCACATTCCTCTTTGTCTTGCATCTTTTAAAAAAAGACATAATTGTTTATGAAGGACATGAGGATTGCAGTAGCCATAAACCTGCAGAACCAACCCTTGGAGCTGTGCCATCATCTTCACATTTGCTCCCTTTGGAACCATGCCGTGGTCCAAAATTTGGGCTTTCTACTGAGCCAGAAGACTGAGAGGACTGAGAGAAGAATTACCTTCCAATGACATACGTGGATTTGGAAAAATAGATGAAGTTTGTGGTAGTTGTGCTTTCAACTTCCATCTCCTTACAGCTCTTATTGCTTGCCTGCTGTATTTTGGCGCTGGGCTTTTTACTATGGTGAAACCTAATCTGTATTTTCAGAATATAAATCCATACCCCTCCACATGCTCAGAGTGGTGAGCATCAGCATTTTTTTTTCCATTTGTAGGAGTTTCTGGTTTTGTTCCCTCCACTTCTTTTGATTAGGACTTTCCCCCTACTCTCTTTTTCTTATCCCACTCACCTTTTGGACCCATGTCTATTTATTTATCTGGTTTCTGTTAACTTGCCCCTGGCTCTGTGCTTGTCCAGGGGGGTTCACTACTGCAGGGTTTCCATTCCCCCCCTTTTATTGCCTCAAATTGTAATGGAGTTGTCTCACCTTAGGATGCTTGTCAGCAGGAACACAGAACCCATCCTTTCTGGGCATGGGTTTGTTTTGAAGAAAAACCTTTAACTTCCTTTTCTTCCACTGTTTCTTTGGAAGGAACTGGCCGAGACTCCAGCAGGATCACGTAAGTGCTTCATTTTATCTTGGCTGGGACACTGGGAATGCAGGCAAATACAGAGCTTTCAGGGAAGTTTGATGTTTTTCCATGCTCTAGGGCTGGGTGACACTGCTGGTGGCCTTTGGCAGCACTCTGGGACACTGCTACTCAAGTGGCAGCAGCTTAAGCAGAGATGAGAGGATCTGGACTGTGGTAAGGCTGTCATTGCATTTCTCCTGCCCAGGTGAAATCTAAACACCTCCTGGAATGCTTTGGAGCAGAGGGACAGCACACCTGTGGCTGTGAATGTCTACTCCAGGCATTGTCTGAACTCCTACTGTTTGTATGTTTAGGGCTGAACAGCCTCACACACCAAGTAGCCCTTTGCTGAAATTCTCTCCCCTAGAACAATCCAGGTGTGGTGCTCAGGTTGTGTTTTCCCAGGGCAGCATTCCGTAGCATCAGCAGCATTAGGAATTGGGGCTCTGCCTGTACATTCCCCGTTCCTGCTGCAGCCTCCTCACGTCTACAGTGTTTGCAGATTGTGAGCTACAAAGGAGTTCAGAGAACTCTGGGACAAGTGACGTACCCCATGTGCCTCTGCCCTGGCTGTGCTCCAGGCCTTTTCCCTGTCTCCCTCTGCCAGGTACTCCTTCAAATCGCACGCAGCCTTGGGATCAGTTCTCATGATAAATGACATTAATGTTACTGTAAATGAGATAACAACATGGTCAAAGAATGCAACTCATCAGATGTGGTTCTGAAAGACAAGATACCGAAGGGGAAAACTGCAAGCAGAGGTGGAGTGAGTGTCTGTGGGGAGATCAGGATGTTGAGGGAGGCTGGACAAATGGAGCATGACTTTCTTTTGTTGCCTGTATCTGCTTTTCCCTGATGGAGGAAAAACCACAATAGATTTCATGCAGTAAAGGTAACTCAACAGCCAAGTATTTTATGCTAATCCAGTACGTGCAAACCCACGGGCAGCCGACGACTCAGCTCCCAAACGCATAACAGCTCTGACTTGTACCTTCCATTCCTGCAGCAGCAATTACCAGCACAATTACCTGCTCTGTCCTTCAGCACACCGGGACCTTCCCGAGGAGTGTTTTTTGAAGTGTGTCCAGTGTTTGCACTGGGCGTGCTTCCACAGGCACAGCACAGCCTTAGCTGCCCACGGAGGTTACAAAGTACGCTCAGTTCAGCCTTGCACTTGTTTCTGCTCCCTCCTGCCTTTTCACAGTGATTGTATTTTGCAATATTCAGATAGAAACGCTGGCAAAATGTTAGTGGAAGCAAATTAAGGGACTAATTCAGTTCAGAGGGGCTGCTGACACCACAGGTTGATGCCCTACAGGTCCTGGTGTGCAGCTGGCAGGGACACGCGTCCCACAGGGTTTATTCTGAAGGAATGAGTTTGATGTGTGAGTCCAGGTCACCTCCTGCCCATTCACTTGAGTGGGAACAGGTCTGACTGCAACCACCAGAAAACAAATGAGTACCAAGAAAGTGACTTTCAAAACCACATTTAAATTAAGACCTAAAGTGAATAGTAAAGAGCAGTGTCTGCAGAACATTCTTTTTGCATAAATGCATTATGTGGGTACAAGGGTAGTATTACATTATTCGGAATGGCATTTTCCTCTGGAAATTACCCTTAATAAGTGTTCAATATGGGTGAAAGTTCACAGAAACTTTAGAAGTAAACTGGTTCCTTCTAAAGCTGCCTGGAGAGCTCAGTGGGAGCAGTTACAGGGCCTGCTGTGAGACAGGATTAAGCACGTGTGGTTTCACTTCTAGTTGGACCAAAACTGAAAAACTCCAACATTGCCTATGCTCCCTCTAAAAATGGCAAGGAGTGTTCTCCATGTGGAGTCTTGGAACTGCTTCAGTCAGATTCCTCCCATCTGCCATGAGGACAAGAGCTCAGGCCCTGGAAGTCAAGGCTTGTTCTTTCTCGGTTACTCCAACATTCCCAGCACAACAGTATCCCTTAGTAAAAGATGAATAGGCCTCGGATACACAACAATTGGAATTCAGTTCCTAGCAAACAGCAAATACTGTCTGATCTCGGACCTTTTACCTAAAGGATTCCAGAAGTAAAACAGGAAAATGTTTTTCAATGTCAGCCAAGGGTGATTTTGCCTCAGTTGAGAGCATCTTTAGGTACTGAAAAATACTGAGGGCTGAAGTCTACAAAGAAACATTTTCTTACACCTAAGCAGCTAAAAATATCCAGAGTAGGTAAAAGCCCTTCCAAGACAAAGAAGCCCTTCAGAATAATTATCTTTCACAGACATCTCTTGCTGGGCAAGGAAATGCACAGGAAAGCAAAGGCATCAATCATGTGTTATTACAGTCCTGGTGGTTAAAATAGAACCCATTTCTTCACCTGCACTACTGAACAGGCTTTCAGGAGTCACAGGGGACATTCACTGACACCTCCATCTGCAGCACGGTCCTGTCTGTGGCAGGAAAAGGAGCTTCTGGAGCTGTTGCTGTGCTCTCAGATCTATGGGTACTGCTTGCTGCCTGTCCAGATGGGAGAATGCACAAGACCTGGAGTCTAAGGACATTTTATTAATTCTTTTTCAGGGCTGAGGCCTCTAATGAGCTAAGTGAAGGGCCCTAGACTGAAGCTTTAGTTACACTGTCCCTTTAATCTGGAACACGCAGCAGCGCTGCTGAGTCACCCCTCCTCTCTCTACCCTCATTTACTTACTCCTGTCCCTCCCTTATGCTGGAACAAGCATTTTTCTAGCTCTGCAGAAAACTGATCTGTATTAAAAATGACACGATTTCCTTAGCTTTGTTTACTGCATCAGCACTGGCACTTTTGCCAGCACATGCTGAGTGCATTTTGATGGCACTGCTGTTTATTCGTGCTGCTGGGGTCACACCGCGGTTCTGCCACTCAGAAATGCAGAGTTCAGAGCTGAATTCCAGAAAGAAAAGGTGGAAATTCTCTAAACACAGCTTTGTACCACTGAGGAGGCTGTTCTCCATAATTTTGCTAGTCCTGTGTCCACAATATGTTAAGAGCAGTTGTAATAGTGTGAAAATGGGAAGTCTGTGCGTGGTTATCTGAAAACTGCAAATTCATTCTGGCTTTCTGCACACTGCTGCATGCAGGCAGGCCCACAGCATCTGCATGGAACAGGGACACAAGAATTTGTGCTATAAAATATATATTAAAAAGTTATCAGTGGTTCAACCCTTATCTTTAAAAATACCTTGACCAGAGGGCCAAAGGATGTGCTCATGCAGACAAGTGATAAGAGAGATCTCACAATGCTTTTGGGCAACTCCCTGCCATCCCATCTCCCAGAGGAGGCTGCAGTGCCTGTGCTGGAACAGAACCCTGGCTTTCACAAAGCTGCACCTACGTGGTTGGTGTGGCATTTGCAGGTAGCACTGCTGCCCACTTACCCTTAATCAGTTACCTACCACAAATTCTCCCCTCCACACACCCTACAAAGAACGAGAGCCACTATTTTTAGTTTCCATCGCTCCATCTCCCACACAGAGATAACCAGAGCTGGGCTGGTGTCAGCTCTGATGGCAGCAACCAGCACCAGACCCCGAGGTTGCTGCTCTTAGGACAAAGCAGCTGCTCCAATTCAATACTATCAGGAACTGTAGGGAACAGAGTCAATATTTACCCAGTCAGAAAAGGTGCTGGAGAAGACTTGACAATATTTTTCACAACATAAGAAAGTGGGAGAATGTCTAAGTGAACAGTTTCCATCATGTACTACAGGAATATTTTCAGTCATGAAAGATACCTGTAAGAAGAAAATTTTCACACATTTAGTTCAAAATTTAAATTCTTGTAGAAAGGGGAAAAGTTCTGAAGAAAGTTTTTCATTACTATTATTACTATTATATTTACATTTTATAAGCAAACTGAAAACTGTTCACCTTTTACCTCCATGTTTATAAATGAAAAAATTATGTATCCCTTTCCTGCATTATTCCAGTGCAGTATTCAGGCTGGAAACACAGCACAGAAGTCCTGCCTGCAGTATTCCATTAGCATAAGCCACCTTAAAAGTCAAAGAAAAATAAGAATGCTCCTGTTCCTGGTTTGCACTAATCCCAATGCACGTACATTCATACATGCGAAAGAACTTGGCACGAACTGCTAAAACCAAACTGATGTTGTAGGGTTTAATTTCTCCATCTACAAGAATCTACAGTTATAAAAGTCTCATCTTCAAACTTTACAGTACATTTACATTAGCAAACACCCCACGGCTTTCCTCACTCCTCCGCTTCTGTACAAATCATATACAATAAAAAGTTTTGGGTTTTCGTTGTACAAACATCATTTTACACTTTAATACAGGTGAAAATATTGTCCTCTGGCACCTCGTTTCCTCCATGGTGCCTGTGTATGACAGTACAGAGCACTTTCAATCCATGCTTCCGAAATCTTCAGCTCAAGTAACACAGACTGGTGAACAGGCCACAGCTTCTGCAACTGCAAAGTTTTAAATAATGAGAAAAATCTCCCACTTGTTTGTATAACAATCAACAGTTTATTAATGGATATGGTGAAATTTTAGCTATCCACCAAAGATGTGTAAAAAATTGTCATGAAAGTAAAAATAAATAAAGCTGTTTTTAAATCAGTCTTGTTTTACATTTCAGTTCAGAATGCAACATTGAACACAAAACTGTCATTGAAGTTTTAAAGAAGTCTACCGATACCCAAATTACAGCTTTTATGACAAATCTAATGAGAACTGAAACTGATTTGGTTTTAGGTTTAAAGACTTTCACATTCAAATACAGTGTCTCGTTTAGCACAACACTTCCTTTGACAGTGATGGGCAACAGTGATGACATATTGCTGTATTTTGACATAAGGCACTATGATATGAATATGCCATACACTTGCCTTATGTCACATATATCCATTGCTGACCAGTGACTTCTGTCAAATACAAAATGAAAAAGTTTCAGAATACAGTGCATTTTAATGAAGGACATCATGTGAAGTCTTCCAGCAAATGTTTTGAAGACATTTTGAAATACGAGCCTACATTTTAACATAAGCTTTTGTCATGCTGCTTTTTTTTGCGACATCACTGGGGGGAAGAGACTCATCATCCGTCACTAAGTCCCAACACACATTCTCAACCATCCTGCTCTGTTCCATTGCAGTCACTGCTCTTGAGACAAACGACCCAGAAACTTTGTTCAAGTTCTCCTACAAACGTGTACATTCACAGCAGTCATTCGCTCTCGTTCTCCTTTTGTTTGGCACCTGGGAACAGAAGAGGGAAGCAGCTGTGATTTCCTTGGGCACACAGAACTGGGAAAGCTCATTCCAACTGCTGCAACTTTCCCTGGTTGCATTACCAGAATCTGAGAACTGAATGCAACATTTATAAAGAATAAACTGCAGGACTGCTAAATGCCAGTGTGAGACACAGCGAGAGGGGCCTCGAGACCATCACTGCTTTAATTTCATTGCTGAGTCTAACTAATCCTTCTGGGAAGTTACTCCAACTAATCCTTCTGGGAAGTTACTCCAAGTGCCTTTGAAGATTCTCCCCAGCACAAAAAAGAAATTAGTTTAAAAACTCCCAACTAAAAACCCACAGCCCAAACCTGTCCCTCAGCCTAGAGCCAAGCTTCATCATCATAATAGCCCCAAAAAAATGAGTCCTGCTTGAGCACAAACTATGTAAGAATGCAATTTAACTATGCTGTGTTGATGGACCCATTTTTCCTGGCTCAGAGGCAGATTTTGCTTACAGCAGGGATCTGAGAGACCTGTCCAGCAGGACTGTGCAGCATCTCACCTCTTCTCCAGGTTCTCAAACATGCTGGGCAATGACCGAACCCTATGGTGAGCTTGGATTCAGCGTCCAACTCTGCAGAGCAAGAATCTCTTGCCAGAAACCTGGAGTTGCTACTTGTAATGTATAATCAAACACTGAAAGATTCATTAAATGCATCCAGTTTTCACACCACAACTGCTAATTTTTTCCAAAACACAGGCTGGTCTTAATTCCTGCCAGTCAATAAATTTTCCTTTCCAGTCTGTGAAGAGAATTGTACACATGATTTATCTGGTGTTCTTAGGAGCTAAGTCCCACTTCATACTCTACAAATCAGATTTACTTCGCAGACATCCTCCCTGCATGAGACAAATTCTACTCTGAAATTGGGCAGTTGCCTGTGGAAATGCAGTCTAATGCTTAACTGCTCCCCAGAAACACCTTCCCTCACCTCATCTCTTCCAGTGGCATAATCCTGCCCTCCCTGTTGCTCTAACCCCTGTCCTCAGTACCAGACTGTTCTGTGGGCAGGTTCAGTGTGCCAGGCTGACAAAACTACAGCTTTTTTGCTGGCTCAGTTTCCTGTTAGCTCAGTGAGTTACAGCAGCTCAGGGACCTCAGAGCGTGGTGCTGCCCTTTGCAGTAAATTCCAGAGCACTTTTAGATCAGCTCAGAGTTCCAACGTAGGGGTCCATGTAATTCCAGTACAACAAAGCTCTTGGTTTGTCACTATCTAATGCATCTTTTCTGTCTGAAGTTTGCCCCATTAGCACTAAATTCTGCTCTCCTGGGATCATTCTGCCCTCCAGTCATGGATGAAACTCCTTCCTCTGCCTGGAGAGGCACTGGCTGCCTGTCTTTACACCTCCCTTTTCCAGGCAAGGATTCCATTTGACCCAGACCTCTGGGCAGATTTCTCATCCATGCTTTCACAGAGAGCTGGGTTCCTTGCTCTGCTCTTGCTCTTCCAGGTCATTAAAAGGAACCAGATGTACTGACACAGTACCTCCAGCAGTATCACTGATCACTTCTCTTCAGAACAGAAGTATTACTTTTTAAACAAGGTACATTACTTTTTCTGGCCTTTTAAGTCTACAGAGGAAAAACACTTTTACATAATTATGTTATCTATCAGGACAGGTAAGAGATTTCAGTTAAGCTCACATTTAGATTTTTTTTTTGAATGCTGTATGTGGCTCTATTTGTCTGTTTTTTTTTTTTTCAGGCAAAATGATCACAATCCTCAAGACATTTTGCCTTCCTCACAGAGCCAAAACAGGTCTTTGCTTTAGTTCTTGTGACACTGGAGTAATTGATGTGGTCAAAGTGAAGTTACAATTAAGAACATAAAGCAGGTTAAGAACTTGGGCAAAACTTAAAAGCAAAACCAAACAAAACCCAACCAAACCAACCCTCAACAACCAAGACAAAAGTAGCAGAAATAAACCTATTGCTGGATACTCTTGTTAAAAGGAACCTGATCATGTTTAGATTGATCACTAGAGATTTAACTGGATCACAATAGAGTTTTTTACTGGAAGAGTTCTGGTGGGCTGAGGTGCCATCTCTGACTTAAGTTGTGCCAACCAAAACCCCCTGCACAGCTGGACAACAGCAAAGCTCCAAGAAGACATGTTCTAGTGGAAAACACAGCTGTAGCCACACTTGGCCAGAGTACAAACTCAGAAGGTGGGGAAGGTGCCCTGTTGTAGATGTTGTCTATATGTTCAGCTTCATCCTGTTAAAACATTCATCAAGACCTTTTCTTTCTCTAGAAAAAAGATACATGAACAGCAGGGACATTCATGAAGCCTCTGCACACCCTCCTTGGTACACAGGAGACTGATAATTAATATTCTGTCAGCTTTTACCTGAAATGACTTGTGCATTTAAGAACTACAATCAGTTACAAAAGCTGAAAATCAGACATCTATCACTGTGAAATAAATGAAAGCCAGCAGGGTGTGCACACCACCAGTGTCTCACGGCAAGGCCCCGAGGACAGATCCGTACCTGCAGGTGTGAGTACCAGAGCTTGGAGGATGTCAGAAAGGGAGATGATACCCACAATGCTATCAGCTTCATTCACTACCACCAAACGATGAACCTGCCAGCAGGGAGAAGAGTCTGAGATATATTTACCCGATTTAAAGTAGACAAAGCAAAGAAAAACAAACAAAGAAACAAACAAAACCCCTAAAGTAAAGCAGTATGAAGCCAAGTAGGAAAAAACAACCCAAAATGGTTCAAAATGTCAGTAATAGCAATTCTCTCACAGCTACACAAACATGCTTGCCCTACATAAATGAAAATAGCACATGTTTAAAAAGCACCCAGCTATCTGACACAGCAACAGAATCTGATATGAAGTGACAGGTAAGTCGAGATCTAGGTCTTGAAAATACTTCTGCTCTCAAAATGTGGCACTCACATCAAACACTTTTCTCCAAGCAACAGCCTCTGCCCAACTCAGCCTGTGATCTCCAAAAAATTAGATACAGTAATAAAATGAGAATTCCTTCTGAAAAATACTTCCTAATTTTCTCAGCAGAGAGGCACAGCATTAAAAACTTGCTGAATTTTGACATCTCTGAGTTGGTTTTAACTTTATTTTTCTCACAGGACTACACAATGGAAAGTAAGTGCCAGATTGGTTTTAAAACAATTTGTTTTAAACAGATTGTTTAAGACAGAAAATTGATTCAATTTGTCCATGCAAATAAACACAAGGACACAACTCAGAAGAAAGGTTTATCAACAGTAAGACCATATTTTCAAATAATGATCTTATCCTTACAAACCTCTTCTATGGAACATTTGACACTACAAAACTTTTGTCCTAACTGTAGGGAAATGAGGTGGATACTCCCATATCCTGAGGCTCACTGGCCTGTGCAAGCTGTGAAAAGCCACTGCAGAACCAGGGAAGTGTCTGTCCAAAGTTCAGAGCCTATGATATGTTTACTTTTGCCCAAGTGAATTATTTCTCTTCGCTATTAAGTTGAGAGAAAATATTTTATTTTTGATGAAACTATGCTGGTGATATTTTAGACAGGTTTATTAGTTTCTGCATATGCACATCTTTAATAATTTTATTCCTCTCTCAGTGTAATGAATTCAAGAAAAATGGACAACGTAATTGTTTAATTTGTTTAATTGCTTGTAAGATCAAGCAGTTGTCTGGCAGCTAAAAATAGCTTTGTAGTAGTTTTGACTGACTCATTTTTACATGTAATCTCACTGTGTTTAGACTGAACGAGAGGGTAGGAGTTGTTCTTAAAACCCAAATGTCTAAAGCTTCTTAAGATAGCAATAAAATAATCCAAGTTTGAAATCTGTGTATCAGCAATGCTAAAATTATTCGACTTCAGGAGGAAGCTCAAGCAAATGCAGAAAGTTACAAGTAGAAATTGCCTAATGAGGTTCTACGGGCTTGTTAACAAAGTGCATGTTTTCCTTGTGTCAAGTATATGCCTGGTTACAACCCTAAAAAATAAATAAATCTCGTAATTGATGAAGTTAAAGCATCTAAATGGAGCTGATCACAGAGACGACTGAAACTGGGAATATTGATTTTCTTCTGCAGAGCAGCCTTACAGGGGAGGAAGACCTACAAACTCACTCACCTCTGTGTGTAAGGAAGTTCCCAGTACTAACAAATGAGATAAACAGCACCGAAAGAATGGACACAAGATACAAAATTTACAAGAGCAGTTAGTGAAGGCTTCCTCACAAGAATTTGCTTTATGGCTCTGTTTCACAGCATTTCTGTGAGAGCAGTGCACTATTCCATATGCATCAATGAATTGCCCCCAATAAATTTCCTGAGCCAAGCTATAAACTGGAGGTTAACAAATGATTTGTCTCCAAAACTTATGGCAGGCTTGGAAGAAACTTGGAAAAGCTTTACATTCTGTTTAGTTAATGCCATAAAACAGAAATGCAAATAACTGAGTATTATTACAGATACACTGTAAAATATTTTGCACATCCCTACAAGCACCTAAAATCTGAATCTATAGAGCAGACTGAGACCTAACACACATCATCATTAAAAAATATTTTCACCGAGTAATCAAAACAACTTCAAGAGGATAAACTTGGACTGTTTATCAGTTTCATAACACAAATTGTAACTTATTGTGCAGGGACTCACCTCAGCCTTCACTATTCTATCCACAATGGTCTCCAGTGTTTCCAGCATACTACACTTTACAACACCTTCAAAATACTGAGAGCGGTGCTGTAGGGCTTGTGTCACTGTGATATCTAAGTTATTATACGTTTTTTCAGCAGCAAGATTCTGCAAAAAAACAAAGCCAGGCCACATCAGACAGCTCAGTACTTACTAACAAAGTACTCAATAAAGTAAATATTTTGGCATCAAGTAGACAGGCATTTCTGGTCTAAGCTGAGTCCATTGCAAGTAACATATTAAACAAAGCAGATGCTCTTCAGCTTCAGATTCTGGGAACTGTCAAACACAATGATGCTAAACACCATCTGACACACTGGGTTAATTGATAAAACTGGTGACATGCATTAGGCCAGTGAAAATCTTACTTTGCATCTCACCTTTGGCTGGGTGTCACTCATCCTGCTTTTGCCATGAGCAGCAAATGTAAAGGTGAAGCTCCTTAGGAGCTCTCAGATTTCACAACACACAGAATGCACAATTTTTTTGTTGCTTGTTTTTCATAGGGCAGGGGAGGACAACAACTGCTCTGAACACCACCCACAGAGTAGATGTTAGTGGCTGAGATCTAAGAGAAGAGCAAATTTATTCTTCACCTTTCTAAGTTGTGGGCTCAAACTCCCTCTCCTGGCCTCAGCTGGTGCTGTCATTTGATGACAATTTGTGTGTCTGGGTGTATTTTAATAAGTACTATAAGAATAATATAAATGAAATCCCACCCCCACCACTAAAAGGAAGAGATTAAAAGAATTTGAAAGCTGACATTTTAAACTTTCATTGTAAGAACAGAACCAAGCCTGCAGTGAGGGGACTCTGTCCAGATCTGCAAAAGCTTTCTGTAGGTGAGACCACAGTGGTATTTCTGCAGTGCTGGCACACCCTGGCCTACTGATTTTACTGCTGACACACTGAAGGAAGAACAAAGACAGAGCTTTTAAATGACAGCACTGGACCAAGCAATAAAATTAAATTAATTTTTGGCTAAAAGATACTTGGGTCAAGTTTTTTGATTGAATTACACGGAGCATGACAAGACAGGTTTGAGATGATCACGAAGATAAAAGCACATTTTAGTTAATTCATTTAACCAGGTCCTAATGAAGGACATTGAGAGGACATAAAAAGCCTCTGCAAACTGAAGTCACCCTACACACAATAACTAGTGCAATATAAAGCTATTTCTACACATCACTCCATTCCCAGGTTTCTCCAATCAAGAATATGAAAATGAATTCAGAACTCTCAAAATGAAAGGAATCTATCAGAAATCTATCAACTTAGCCAGCTGTACATACAGGCATAGCTTCAACCACCAAGTAAGCATATTGGCCACATGGTTAAAAGTTAAAAATCACCATCTTGGAAATTCCGTGTTTATTGGAAGATCAGATTAGACACTCCAGGTTAAATTTTGTTTTCTTCTTCTTTTAAAGCTGAAGATCAGGTTGAAACAGACTGATGGAAACTTGGAAGCTCAGAGCTGATTATCTTTTAAGAATAGAATCTTTTCCCCCCAACTTAATAAGCAAACTAGGACATGTGAGGAAAATCCCAAGAAATCAATAGATGCCATAACTCTTTCCCATGTTACTAGCTGGGAGTAAACAATTATATTCTGAAAATTATGTCTTCATGGTGTGGGGTTTTTTTCCAGTTCCCAATACACATTTTTCGAAATAAACGATGCAACATCTCTAAAAATCCTATTAATTTTTGTTGTCTCATCACTTAAAAAGAGAAAAGATGTGAAAAACATAAGGAACCCTCTTCCTTTTGGTGTCTTTCTGAAGAAGAATGGGAAACAAAGGAAACATGTCCTGCCTCAAAATCTAACACAGTTACAAAGTAAATTGAAACACTGAATGCACCAACTGTGAAATTTCATTGTCTTTGATACATCAGGTCCTTCTCTCTACAGCTTCTGCCTGTTCCCTGACACGCTTTTATGGCAGAACAGGATCTTACACAGTAGAGAATCCCAAATAACAAAGACAAATGTCTAGAAATGACAGGCAAGAGCAGTGATATCACAAAATTTTTGGTATTAAGAGCAATGTTTGCAGCCAGAGATATCTACAAGCCTAAAATATTTCCACTTGGGACTATTCTCCATTTTACTGAAAGCCTTCTAGGCAGTGTTTCAGACATTTGGATTCTTCATTAATGCAGCTGGTTGGTGGCAACCTGGGTAGTAAAATCTCTAAAAAATAATGTAGTTGTCAGATGCTGTAATTAGAAAGCAGGTGCACACAGCTGGGAGGGGACAGGGATAAAAATACAAATATATTTTTCAAGTTTCTGAAGGCCATGAGAATAGAAGAGCCCTTGCTCTCGGAGGCTGGTAAATCATGGCATGAATCTGACTACGCTGCTGGAATCCTGAGGGAAATACAGAAACAGTGTCCTGGATTAGATCTAAAGAAGAAGGAATACAGATGCAAGACTCTGCAGCCAGAGACACAAAAGAATGGGCCAAGTAGTTTTTAGATCACTGGGAAGGTCAAGCTGTACAAAGTACTCAGACTGCACCGAGAAGTCTGCATTCTCTTTGAGAACAGAGTGTAGTGTGGCAGCAGCTGGAAAAAAAGAAGTCCTCCCTCAAAACCAGAAACAAACAAAAAGACCAGAACAGTTCAGCTGGAAGGAACCTACAATGATCACCTGGTCCAAGTGCCTGACACTCCAGGCAGGAGCAAAAGCTGAGGCACTTTATTAAGGGCACTGCCCAAGTGCCTCTTGAGCACTGACAGGCTTGGGGCATCGACCACCCCTGGGAAGCCTGTTCAGTGTTCAACCACCTCTTGGAAAAGAAATGTTTCCTGATGTCCCATTAAACCCCTGCAGTGTGGCTTTGAACCATTCCCACGTGTCCTGCCCCTGGATCCCAGGGAGAAGAGCTCAGCACCTCCCTCTGCACCTTCTCTCCCCAGGAAGCCTCCAGAGCAATGAGCCCTTCACCCCTCAGCCTCCTTTTCTCCACACCAGCCAAACCCAGAGTCCTTAGATATTCCTCACAGGATATTCCTTCCAGCCCTTCCACCAGCTTTGATCCCCTCCTCTGGATTATGCCCAGCCAGATCTAATTTTGGGTAACATCCAGAGCAGTAGAAGCCTGTGTGCAAAGAGTACTACTAAGGATAACTTAAATAAAAGTAGTAATTAAAAAAAAAAACAACGTGCAGGGTGAATTGGATCTCTTTCATTCAGTTTGTTAACTACAGCCCTAAGGAATAAAATAAAATTGTCATACTGACAAATTAATTTGCAAATGCTTACTACATATAAAATATTTAGTAGAATTTAAGAGATATACTTACTATTACATCAAATTTGGAATAAATATCTACAACTTTTCCTAAAAAGAAAAGAAAAACAAAAGTTAACAAAGTGCTTGAAATACTGAATCAGTTTTCTTGCTTCCTGCTTTCACCTGTTATAATTACACAGAAAGAAATGACAGGTCAAGAAGGAAAGACTGAAAAAACCACCCCAAACAACCTATCAAATAATGAAATTCTTCCGAGTCCATCAACCTACATTTTGCCTAAGTATTTCTTTATATTCCCTTTCTTCCCCCATGCCTTTTTAATGATTTTTTTTTTACTCTTTCTTGTGTTTTCCCCCCACCCCAGCATCAATCCAGGGCTCAGCACCACTTCTCTTCCCACACTTCTGTACCCACCTGACTCATCCACAACAGGTAATGCCGATATCCTTCGCTCTACAAATATATTCAAGGCTTTAATGATAGGAGTGTCTGGATGTATGAAGGCAATGTTGTGATAAGTTCCTATTCCAAGTTCATCCAGATTCTTCTTCATAAAGGCAGGCTTTGGCATCTCTGACATCTAAGGGAGTCAGAAGGAATTATATTTACATTTACATTCACTCATCTGCAGACTCCAAGTGATGGTTACAGGTCACTGCAGTTTCCTGCTACCACATTAATACAAAGCCCAAACAATTTCAGACCTAAGGAGTTCCTGTTCAAAGCAGCTCGAAATTAAGACAATGTAACTAAGATTTTTGCTCGGTTTTTTTGCACTAACACACCACTAAAAACTGTAGATCCTAAACTAAGTCATTCCCACTAAAACTGGAGAGAGAAGATAGAAAAGCAATAATCTGAATATTTATTCTGAACTCTCATTGCTTGGTTTGGCCTCCAGTTCATTGCTGTGACTAACATTACTACAGAGAGTAATGACAATCTCATCTCTGGGAGACAATTAATTTCTCTTGTCATATAAACAAACTCCTGAAGCTGAGGAGATGTTCCAGAAAGGACAGCAAATTAATCCAGTAGGCAAGTCCTTCGTGTTTAGGTTTCTTTAAAGGACTAAAACAAAGCAAAGGTAAAGTATAGGCCTTACATCAAGCTTTAATTTCCCTGTTAACAATAAAAGATACACAAAGACACAATGAACATGGAAGTTCATCATGAAATTTCTGCACTAAGACATTAATTACTTAATTTCATTAGATGTCTACTGTGGGGAAAAATCAGTTAAGCACAACATAGCTTTAAATACTTACAAAAAGCTGGAGGAACTTGAGGATTCTTTTATGGGTAAGTATATAAAGTGCATTTCCACTGACTGGATCTATAACTGGCAATCTGTGGATTTTGTTTTTGATCAATGAATATACAGCATCAAAAAGGCTGAGGAGAAAAACATTTTATTTTTTTAATGAATTCTAGCTAACAACAAGTAATGCCAAGTGATATATATGCACACATTCACAAACCCACATGAAGTATATGTGGTAATTATTTGCATTATCTTTAATGTTATAAAAACAGAAGTTGAGGGATTTCAAATTAACTTTTGCAGCTTCTTGTTCTGCAACACATCAACAACTATATGCTCATGGAAATCTAAATCCATTAAGAAAATGTGATGGAAAGTTCCTTTTGTGGTATAAAGTATAGCAGAAATATTTCTTCACAATTGTAAATTGTTTTTCCTGCAAGTGCTGTGCTTGCAGTATCCCTGCACTCAGATTGGGTCTTTCTGTTCAGAGACAAACAATGAAAAACAGAGTTCTTGCACTTAATGAATCTCAGTCCCAAACTTCTGTAACATTTTCTACAAAGAGCATTTTTATGGCTACGTGCATATACACAAATAACCCCAAACAATTATCCAATAATTTCACTGAATTATCACTGGGGATTGGTAAAAAGTTATCCTTAGGAGATCTGAAACATTCCCATGCACTGCAGACTAGGATTTAGCCATACTCCAACCTGTGCAAATCTGCTCTTCTTGCAAGTGACACTTTGTTTTTTCCCTTGGTTGCAGTAAGACCATGATAAAGCAGCTGACCAGCAACTGCAATAAATTAGCAAGTAATAAATTTGGTAAAACACTAATGAACACCTACTTGCTGAGGCAGCCTTCTTCCCATACACAAGCTGTGTGCTCTGAGTCTATCACAGGGATGAAACAGCCCCATTTAATGTACACAGAGCCAAGACTGCCCCACTGCTGCAGATTCCACTCCTGGAGTAAGCATTTAACAATTCCTAAGTGCTGCAGTCTGACTGTCACAGAGCCCGAGCCCATCTCTGGATCAGGTCTGGAGCTGACTTTTATAAAAGTTCTACTGCATCTTCTTTATTGCAAAGCTTCTCGTGCTGCACCTCTGACTGAAAACAATTAAAGCTCTTTTGTTGTCTTAAGGATATTCTTTGCAACCTGTCACCATTCAAATTACATCCCTCATGACTGACTTGAATGACTTTTTCATGACTAAATGGCAATTCCACTGAGGATACAGCATATCATTACTTCAGTGTAATCACCAGAGCTCCCTTCACCAGCTGCCTTTGCCAGGGCACAAACAATCCCAGTCCACAAACTGAAAGCAAGAACCAGAACTTCACCCTCCAGTACAGCACCTAAGTAGTACTCAAGATTTAAGTGATCAACTAAGTCTCTTAAGTTATTTAGTAAATAAGGCATAATGACAGTTTAAAAACTATTTCTTTCAACTTCCACCAAGAAGAAAAGGACAGTCATTTATATTTTAAGAAACTCAGCCTTGTGGTAGAGCAGAACAAACCAGAGAAATACTGTCTTTCCTTTAGTTAAGGAAAGTTACTTGCCTTGGAAAGTACTTTAAGTTTCCAATTACTGTGACTGCTGAGAACAAGAGAGCTGAAGGGCTCTTAAGTTTTTTATTTTCATGAAACAAAGATGACCTGCAGGCTAGCTTGAAGGGTCATCCTATTGCCTGCTTTGCGTATTTTGGGGCAATTAATTTTGACCCATGTCTAGTTCATTTACCAGAACAGTTATGCTGATAAAAGGCAAAAGTTCAATTAAAAATTCCCTTCTCTGGATAATCAAAAAAGTCCTCACAATAAAAAAAGAAAGCTCTCACCCCTTCTTGATTATATTAAAAGACAGTCCTTCATTACTGTACTGTAGTTTACAATATAAATTGTTTCTTCTTACATAAAGAAGCCTTAAATTCAGTGTTGAGACAGCGTTAGTGTATTTCAAGTTAAGCAGACTGAACAGCGAGATCCTACCTTGCATCTGGGGAGATGTTCACTAAAGGTTTAAAAGTCTCTTGTAAATAAAGCTCTGTGGATAGAAAATTAATAAACTGTTACCACTTCACATGAAAAGATTTGCTTTTTTATGAAAGCATTTTATGAATTCATTTGTACAAAATTAAGTGGCAGACAGCAATTTACAGTTAGTTATTCCACCATTTATGCACTGTGCTCTATATTGACATTAAGAAGACATAAAATTTAAAAGCAGGACCAAGCTTGATACCAGCAGAGGTCACTGCAATTACAGCAAATAATCCTTTACTCGTTCTGGTTCTGTGAGTGCCTGCTGCACAGAGTACCTCCATGTATCATTCCACGGGATACAGCCTATTTTTCACATGGAGCTGCCTCCCTGCATTCAGAACTTGTGTTCACACCCAGAATGTTGCTTGCATTTCTGGCTGCATCGTGCAGCTCACTCGGGCACAGCTCTGTTCATTCCCACTCCACATCTGCCTCACTCCACTTGCTTTTCTTCCATTCTTAAAGAGCCAGCTGGTACTAACCATGAATGAGGGGCAAAGTGTTATACAGACCAGATCACCAGTCCATTGCTGTTTCAGATAGGAAAATAAGGAATAGGAGCGAAAAAAAAAGCTTCAACTATTTCTGCTTTCATTAAAAAATATGTGGAGCGAAGTCTATGATGAATTAAAAATCCACTATACTGAAAAACACCAGAACCTAGTAAATTATCAACCAAGTAGTAAAAATTCTTACCCCTCCAGGTTTCTATCTTGTGCTCCTCCAATTCATAAATCTGAACCTACAATGGGTAGATGGAAGTTCAACTTGAAGTAATTTAATTTTAAATCCATCATTAACATTGTAATCATCTGAGTAACTTCCTTTTATTTCATTGCCGAAAATCTAACAGAGTAACAACATTCCAACACAACATTTCTTGTAACAAGAAGAAAGGGTGCAATCCTGCCCAGTGCAGAAGTACAATCCTGGATTTATCATTTCAGGGGACAGGAAAACCTTTTACTGGCCTAGGTTTGCAGTTCAGGTCTTTTCTGGACTCAGAGGCATCCCCTCAGTAATTTGTATCACCTTAAAACAAGCATCCAGGGTAAACCCTGGGGGATTCCTCACACACCCACACCAGTCAGAAGCTTACCCTGATCACTTAATGCTAACAGATAAATGTTACCTGATCACTAACACGCAAGAGCACTTCTTTAGGGAGAAACCACCTGGATATTTCTCATCTTTCAATGGTGGATATTATCTAGCACATGAAAAGCAATGTGCTTCACCCTGTATGTCCTGATGCATTCAGAAAGAATGACTAAAATACTGTAAGGATTATATTTTCAGCATCATTTCACCTATCAAGACTAGAGCATTCCCTGATGGAACATGCATTTATTTTTCTTAGAGAAGACTGCATCAGTCACTTAAGCCCAATATTGCCACTCCTCAGCTATTCCTCCTCACTGCTGCCAGTTTAGGCAGAACCTATGAATAGGACCTTAGACAATGTAAATGAGTGAGAACTAATCGGGTAAAGGCTCATGGAAAAATCAGTAGTATTGATGTAGAGGGTCTTTACAACATGGAAACAATTTTAAAGAAGTTACCAGTGTGCAAGCACTTTTCATTTGTTCCTCCCCCCATTGCTTGTAAATCCCCAAGAAGAGATAAAGAATTCTTTAACATGAAGAAAGGACAGTGCACCACACTACTGGCACCTGATGAGAATTTCACTGTTAAAAAGTAACACGAGCTTTGAGAAGGCAAATACATCAGATGTCTGCTCCATCCAACTGTTCTGGATTTTTTTAGCTAGTAAAACACTGTACATATATTTTAATTGGTAGAGGGGGAAACTGTGATTTGACAGGAACAAGAAAGGGATGTAAATGTTTGTAGGAACATGCAAGCTAGAGAATTTCATCAACTGACTGCCAATGGGAATTTCAAATTACAGTTAATTGAAGTCAACAGATCTCCAACTGATGGTGCAATTCAGCCACATAACTAAAATATTTGCATATATTTAACTAGTTTAACTTGTTTATTTGACACCATCACTCCAAGAACAGTAATTTTTTACAGCATCCAAGCCTCTGTAAGTTACCATCCAAAGACTTAAATAATAATGACTATCATCCTAAACCCTTCAGTTTGGTATTTCAGTCTCTGCATTGTATGGCAAATGATCAAATTACAGCTTAACATCATACTTACCATTGGAGACTTATAGTATCTATGCAGTATGTTAATGAAATCTGTAATTGTTAACATTCCTGTAACAAGTGATACATAAAAAAAAAAGGTCTTTAGAGATATACTTAACATATAGAACTTTCAGCTATTTTATAATTTGTAATTTATATTCACAACATATAACATAATAAATGTTAAATCCATGTACAATACTACTGGTATTGGACTACTTAAGAGCAGGATTTCAAAAGCATGTGTTTTCACTTTCACATTGACACAGTACTTCAGAATAAAAACACATCTGAAGTAGTATTCAAAATTATAACCTATGAGCTTCTCCTCACTTTCAGTCGGACTCAAAAAACCCCTTGAATTCAGACCACATCCACCCCCAAAAGCATGGAAAGAAAAGAGGGGGTTTAGAACATCTTTCAAGGTTGGAGAACTATTCTTGCCTTTTTGAATAAGACACATTCTCATTATGTACTTGCCAAGTCAGACAGACTCCTAGACTCAAATGAAGGAACAGTATAATACATTTTTCTTGACTATTACTTATTACAGAACTTCATTCAATCATTTCCATGGTAATCCTCAAGGTCTGTATTGAAATGTGACTCTTCTAAAGAAAAAAATAGCACATCCATCGTATACATATATTTTAACCAACACCAAGCTATGTAATATAATATTGATGATTAGTTTAGTTACCTGAAAATATTAATCTTTTTTGAGCTTTCAAGTTCTAGATTTGAGAAGATGCAATTGCTCCACTGTTTACTACTCTTACATCTAAACTGAAGAAACTAAGAAATGGGGAAGGGAAAAATTAATCTGGAGGTCAGCTTTAAATCAGTAGAGCTTAGTTACAGACAGAACATGAAATGAAATGAAAATAAAAACCACAGCACTCCTATGGTGTATTGCAAGAAACTACTGCTCCTCCCTCTTGGATTTGAAATATTTTAACAAATGCTTTATTAAGCATCTACCATTCATTTCCAGGAATCCTCAACCTATGTTCCAGGTGACAAGAAATACATACAATTCTATTTGTCACTGCCACAGTGACCCCATTTTCTAACTGCAGCAGAGATCTAGTTTTGGAAGATGATTGTTGTGGCAATTAATGACAGGATTTTTAAAAACAGCAATACATAGATCTAATATTTTCCTCCCAACATGGGACATCTCTGTAGCTTTAGTTCTGGTATTTAGAAATCCTCAGTGCACCCTACTGAGCACAGACAGAGACAGGCTTGTATTGCACTCATATTAGGATACTGGAATATGAAATTATTCTCTTTGTAGTTCCTGTTTTCAAATTTCCTTTCTGTGACCATTTATTTTTAGCCTTTATTTTTAAATACACAGTGAAGTGCAAATATTAGAGACTGAATCTCAGAAGGTTGGGACCTAAAAGAAGCATCATGATTCTCAAGGCACAGCAATGCTGTGAAAGCTGGCACCATTTCACTCCTCACAAGGAGGAAAAAGAAACTCTTTTTGCCAGTATTTCTCTAGGATGTTACGTGAAGGCCAGGCTCAGACCACCTTCTGAAACAATAAAGCACTTTGGAGATTCAAGTAACCCTGAAAAACATCAGAACTACTTACCTACAAAACTCTGTTTTTTACTCTCCCACAGTGGAGCTGCTCTGACACCATTTGCCACCAAGGCAAAAAAGGCTTTCTTCACCTGAAAAAAAAAAAAAAAAAGAAAAAGAAAAGCTAAACAAATCTTTGCCTTGATTTAGCATACCAGACACCAACAGAAGGGTTTCCCCTTTCCCCAGAAAAAAATCAAAAGCAGTATAAACAAGTAGCTGGCATTCAAAACAGAAGAGAAACCACAAATGCCAAACAACAAAACCCCTTAAGCCTATTACTTTCTAAATGGTTAAAAAGCTAGAAAAAAGCTTAGCAAAACCAGATCTGTTCTTCTTTTATTTGTGAATATTCTAAATGAAAGCCTCTGATATATCCATAAGCTAGAGGGGGCCTTTAGTTTAACACCTGAAGACTGTGCTACCTTCTAGTCAATGTTTACTATAGCAAGTTATTAAAAAAATGAGATTGAAACAATAGCAGTTTCATGTCCCCTACAGCTTTTAGACACCTGATTTATACAAATTTTTAAAAATGTTTTGATGATTTTAAATATGACTGAAAGTTAAAAGAATTACCTAGCCTGTTTTGTTGCTAGAGAAATCAACCAAGTACTTCAATTTTTTAATGAATTAATCCCCCCCAGAATCAGAGGTTACAATGTCATTCTGAAAAGAAACACTTCCCCTTGAACTCTGGTTCTCTGAAGATGAAGGACTCAGGCACTGGTGCACCTCAAAATCCTGATCTCCTGGGGATGTCCTTGAGCATGACATCCTTCCTGCCCTGCCCACACCCCTAAATAGTCTTCCTATGGAAAGCACAACACAGAAGTGATGGTTCTTGCCCAGGTCTTGACCTGGCACAAAACTGGGACACAACCAATCTATATTTCTATATCCATTAAATTGGTCCTTGGTCCAAATAACACAGAATTGCAATTGCTTGATGACTAAAATCCGAATAGATCGTGATTTCACATCAGTATCTTAAAGGTCTACTTTAAATTATGTGCCAAGGGGATCCTCTCCACAACAGATTTAGGAATAAAAGGGCTTCACAGTCAATGGAATCAGCATCCAACAAAGTAGTGGCAAAGAAAAATGTAGACAGTGATCTGTACTTCTTGCTACATCTATGCAGCCTGACTGCTTTCTCCCTGACCATGAGAAGCAAATCCACCCTCCAAACACCAGCAGGTGACAGTTCTCAAAGCTGCCTCCTGACTTCAGAGATGCCATATCACCAATGAACAGCAATAACCCTCAGCCATCAGCCCTCAAATGCACTGAAACTGAAGAAGCCACATGGGGAAAAACAACAACAGCAAAAACCAGGGCCACAAGTAAGACTAAACACACAGCATTTATCTAGAAAATGGTTAAACAGAAAGGTGCCAGAGGTGTTCAGCCACCCCGCTGACACAAGGAGGAGTCAGGCTAAACAAACATTACCAAATCCACCACGGGAGCATCCTAACTCATGAGTAAGACTGAAACCACAAAGAACCCCTGCAGGCAAGATACATGAAGTGTTCCCACATAAGTGCATCACACTTTGAGTGAATGCAGCAAAAGCAGTGAGCTACCTGGGGAGCAGATACGAGACAGACTTTAGTTCATACAGACCAACTCCACCTTGGAGCGAAATGAGTTCTAACCATTCTTCATCAAAAAAGGGGAAAAGGACACTCACACTGCCAGAAACCCCGAGCCTTCAGCTCTGGTATCTCTCCCCAGCAAGCGCCATCACACGAGGTCACAGCCACTGTCAGTTCATGTCCCCAGTTTTCCACAAGAGAAAGATGTTCAGGCTGGATCAGAGCAAGAAGGGAACAGCTAATCTGTTAAGGCCAGGGAGAAATAGCTTTCTCTGAGATAGCAATCATGCAACACAACTCCTCCAGCAAGTTTACAAGCCCTGTAATTGATAACCTGGAAGAGAAGCATGCCCGAGGCAGAAGAGGTGTGGAAAGCCAACTACAGCACTTCAGGCAGTCTCCAAATTCCTGCTACTACTTCTTTCCCAGACACAGTAGCAGCAAAGAACAGCACCTAGCACCATGCTCAGATGGGTGAGACAGTAACTTTGAGGTATTATTTTAGATTCAGAAAAGAATCAAGAGAGATTCTCCAGAGAGACAGTTCCAAAGATATACTACTCAAGATGCTGAGCTTGTAGGCAATCCAGAAGGAAAAGAAAGGATTCTTCAAAGGATAAGTTCTTGCCCTGATCCTGTTTGATTTATTTGGAAATCATTTGTCTCCAAGAATCACAACAATCTTCAGTTAGGCACCATCTTGTCTAGCTTTAAAAGACATATTTTGGAAAAACTGAGGGCTGCTGAACAGATACAGCTACTAAGACAGCTCAGAATTAAATGCTTCATAAAAGACAAGGATCTTAGCTTAGGCACTAGGATAATAAATATTTGATGTAATAAATCACCAACATTTAGTAAAGAAATACTTAAACTCAACTCCCTGGGCTGTCCTCCTAGACCACGGCTCAAGTGACATTGCTATTGTTGTCTTCAGTTTTAGAAAGTGTTACACAGCCACCTTTTAAATAAAGTAACAATGCCATCAGCGCTTAATGTTAATATTTGTCCCTTATTTAAGTAAGATAATTACAAAACAAAAACCCAACTTAATTCTTATTTGCTAAAACTGCTTGCAAGCACAAACATATACTCATCCACTCACACTTTCCTGCAGTTTCTGTGGTTGACCAATTTCAGTTGCCCAAAGTACTGCTTGGTGGCCAGCCAAAGCACCGGGGTGTGGAGCTGGGCTTCTGCCCAGCACTTTTAGATGTTCAGTGATGTTCATGCAGAAAATACCCACAAGGACCTTGCTTTCTGATGATATATGGCTAGTAGCCTTCGAAGATCTCCACCATGTCCCATCTTTGGACCTCCAACAGTGCCGTTAATTCTCAACCCCACAGTGTTGGACTGGCCCGACCTTCACAAATCCATTGTTCAGCAGCCAGAGCCCATAGATTGCTGCTGTTCAACACCATGTACAAACACTCTTTAAACAAAGCACTTTTGTTCTTATTAACCATGTCCTAACACCAACAATGAACCACTAAAACCAGGATTTATCTGCCCAAATTTAGAGGTCGTTCTGACATTTACCCTGACCTTGCATATTCACCCCGACTTCACAGTCAGCTGGGGCACAACTCACCAGCCTTCCACAGGGATTAACTTGTATCTCACAGATGCCATTTCCCCCCTCACTAAGATGTCTAGACATTTACAATTAGATGAGGAATCTCCCTTTGTGTGACTGTCTGCTCCAAGATTTTGCCCCCTAAGAGTCACTTTATAGCAAAAGAATACAGCAATTAAATCCTAGATATATCATAGATCACCTCAACAATAGCTGCTATTATACTACAGTGAGCACAACAGGAACAAGCTTTTCTTACTACAGGAACTCATTACACTGTGAATATGCTGAATAAAAGAACAGACTAATTCAGGTTAGACATAACCTCTGGAGGTCACTGTTTCTGCACACCATTCAAACATTTCCACTGCAAGTCTGAAGGAGGACAAAGCCTCTTCCAATAAAACAGTCATTACCAAGAAAGCAAGACATCCAGACATAGAAGTCCTGTTTTTCAGGTAGAATATTTGGAAAACCTTGTCCCTTATGGTTAGTGAGCTCCTAAAATAGCTGGATTACTGAGCAGTGAAACCAGAAACAGCAGTAGAAGATTTCACCAGACTGCAGAATAAGTTTTTCCTCACTGACGGGAAACACCGAAAGGGACGCTCCTTGTTAGGAGATCCCAGTGATTTTACAAGCCCTTGCAGAAATGCTCTCTCCAGTAAACATCTGTGAATGAGGGAACCACCTGAAAGGAAAACTGAGGATGAGCTTGTTTCCAAAAATTCAGTGTGTGTACAACACACACGTTTGTTTTACCTAACACTGTGTTATGAAAACTGTAATTATGTCCAGAAGTAACCAGTGGTTTCAGACTTGTCTTCCAGGACTGTCCCATAAGGCAAGGAGGGTGACTGCTGCCTTTGAAATAATTGGCTTCATTTGCCTTGCAAAAAAGATTCCTGTCCTTGACAAACTGTTGCGAGAAAAGAGCTGTCACAGTTCCTGGTGCTAAAGGGTCAGAGCTGAGCAGAGAATCCCACTGAGCTGACAGACACAGCTCAGCACCCCTGCCTCGTGACAAAGTAAACTGAAAAGGCTCAGAGGTAGCAGAAAGAAGAAACAAAGGTGTGGAACACCTTCAGACATGGCAGTACCAAGCAAGAGGATGATGCAAATTGTCCAGTAGCAGGGACAGTGTTCAAAGACCTGCCAGAACTTCTGTGGTGTGGCTGCCATCCAAGGGCAGGATGATAAACATGGACCTCTCTTGCCTCATCTTTCATTGTATAAGCCAGCACCAGGCACTTGCCTGGAAAGCCCTTACTGTAATCCCAGGAAATGTCTATTTTATCAGATCAGAATAGAAAAGAAGAAGCTCTGTCTTCTAATTTTTGGCACAGAGCTCCCATAAAAGCAGTATCAGACCCAGCTGAACCCTGACATTTTTATCATCTCTGATTCCTGATGGATGGATGCTCTAAGGTGATCTAAAACATTCATCATCATTTTCACTGATTAAGTTGACAAATTCCCAGTTTTGTTTTACAATTATTTTTAAGGACTACAAAACTAGAGGGAACACATGCCTCCAAAAATACAAGTGGACCACAGTATCAAACCCAAATCATTCAGGCAGTCCCTGAGAAAGAACCACCCTTCCTAGTGTAACAAAGTACAAAGTCTGACATGTGGTTGAAAGGAATTTACAAGAGGAAGGCATCCAGCCTTAGCAGACTGGGAAAGAACAGCTGAAGAACTAAAGCAGAAGTTGAACTCCTATACCCATATACTGACATGCTCTAAGTACCAAACACCACAGCACGAGGAGGCTTCTCAATGGCTTCCCCTTGTAAAGGGGGGGAAGTTTTACACTTCCAAAGGAAAACAGCATTATCTCTATCTTCACAGCATGAGCAAATGTGGCAAAGTCACTCCAGACACAGACTTTGTTCTCACTGTTAAGAGCATGAAGGTGCAAGAAAAAGTTACTCTGAGAATTCCTTCTTAAGAGGCCAAACACTCTCATTTCAATAGTTCTTACCAAGTAGGAAGACACAGAGCAGTACAACTGGTCTTTGTTTTAACAGGAAAATCATCTGGGCTCTGCTGCAACCTTTGTACAGTGTAAAACCTGGGCAACCCACACTTTACTCCCTTGGTCTAAATGTGTTTATGAGCCAACTGACTCCCAAATGCTTTTGATGTGAAAACATGAGGAATGAGGCAACAGTTTCTAGCCCAACATAAACAGGACTGTATTTCTTTAAGCAGCATGGCAAGTTCTCTGGCTGCCCAAACCTTGGCAGGTCTCCAAGTGAGGAAAAAGAAAAAACTACTGAGGTAAAGCTGATGGTCTTGCTGCATAAGACAGGTGTATAACAGATCTCCCCTGCTACTCCCTCACATCACCAGCATTTCAGGCAGTGCTTCCTCTGTACGAGGCTGCCACCTGAACAGAGCCCATGAAACATTATTTGGGAACATATTATAAACACTTTAGTAAGCTGAAAATACAACTTTGCCATAGAAAGCTCTTTGGACAGCGCTTCTCCTCTTCCTTACTGTTGGTACCACCTTCAAAGGATTTATTCCTATGAGCTAAGGTGGAATTGAGGATTCCTGCATTCATCCCAGATCTCACAATTATCACCCTGATAATACAAAAGCAGTACGAACTAAATATTCTCTAAATCCACCATGCACTTTCACTTTGAAGCAATTTACATTGTGAAGCGTATTTAACTTGCAAGTCCTTTTTTTTTTTCCTTCAAATAAAGTTGTGATGCCCAATCCAGACATCTTTTAAAGTTACAGAGAACTACAGTCCCGTAAAGGAGCTATTTTGAAAAGTTAAAAATCTCTCTTGTAGTGCATTTATATAATTCAGTGTTTTTACAAACTGATCTGTCTGGGGAGACTAAACCAGTATGAAGAATACAACCAACCATCTCAGCACGATGACTGCTGCATTCAAATTAATTTTCCAATTATTTTCTACTTTGGTCTATGAATTTGTTAGAAGCATTTCCTTCTCAAAGGACTATGCTGTTAAACAAAGAGGCTACCTAAAGACAATAAAGGCTTTTGCCTAGGGCGAGGGACAACCAGGTCTTGGACTATGTCAAGTAGAATTTCCTCCTTTACCTTACGAAGTAGATTGGAGAAACATTGGACAGATCTCTTGTTAACAGAGCAGCTACATTTACTTCAACATCTGAAAAACCCCAACCAAAAACATTCACAATCAGGTCCTCTAGCTCTGGCTGAATTTTGGAAAGCTTATATGAAACCAGATTAAAATTAATTTCTCTTTCACAGGTGCTGGAAAGGGAACACTCCTGGTAGAAAATGCACTTCTAATGGCCATAGCTTAATAAAATTTGAGATGTGATGGCTCAAGCCAAACCCCAGAAGTCACAGGTAAAGTCTTATCCTCAAGTTAAACCTACGTACATGTTCTAGATTTTTCCCCAGGGAGCAGGTGCCATGCCCACATGCAGAATTCTTCCCCACACCACACGCCCATGAAAAGGTCCCAGTCCAGCCAAAGACACCAAACCAAGACCTGCACTGATGCTCTGTGTCAATGTGTCCAAACTGTAGCTTTCTGCTGTCAGATTTCACACCACAATGGACTAAGAGGGAATATCAGGTAAATCTGATGGGCAGAGCCAGTGGGATCAGCTGCATGGGGAAGGGCACAGAAATTCTTTCACGGATTAAGATCTTGTCCAAAAAGTGGTGATGGGGCAGAGAAGGCAAGAAGAATGAAACATGACTTTCACTCAGCCAAGCACAAACACCTTACCCACAGCCTGTGTAGAAATTTCTGCTTAAGTGGCACCTATCATTCCTCCAAGATCCACAAATGAATGCTTCTCATTGGTTTTGAGAGCTGCAGGAATTAAACTCCTATGCTTGTATACCAGCAACAGGAGAAGCTCTGAAAAAACACAACATATTATGCTACTGATTGCAGCCTGATCTCAATGAAGGGAGCTTTTATGTGGCTGCTCAACTGCCTCAGCCCACATGCTGGTTAGAAGCTAAATTAGATGATTCTCTTACAGTTCTGTGGGCAGGGTAAGCAAGGAGGGGTATTCACACTCCTCAGAAATGCAGACAGCAGCAGCTTCATCAGGGAAAAACCTCAAAGCCAACTAAGGAACAGACAGTCAATCCTTTTGTAAAGCTGTGTGACAGCAGACCCAGAGTCTGCTGTGTGGTTCTGGGAGCAGACCATTCTGGAGCATTATTCCTGGAAGCCTGATTTATCCCATTACCGTGGAGAGAGGCAACACCCCAGTCAAGAATGACCTGGAGAGAACCAGAGTAATAAATCCATTTACTGAAGAGAGTCAGCATAAGGAAGAGAAATATAAATCCTCTTCCATTCTTCTAGTGCTGAATCCATTGCATGAGCTGCAGAAGTTACCAGGTATATTTACTGCCAGCTTGTCAAATCACTAAAGAAGTTTCCAGAATATTGTTTGAAGTATTTTTTTTTTAGTTATGTGGTAGAAAATCATTTGAGCTCTTACTAGCGTGACAGGTTCTGACAAAAGCCTGCATTAGTGATAACAGCATCTGGTCCATTAAAAATTTAGGTAATTTCATTAAACAGTTTAAAATAATTTAACCAAGTCACGCAAAGATTTCTTCACCATATAGAAGGAAATAAAAGGAAAGAGTCTTCAGGATTCTGAAATCTTATTCTGATGACTGTTTCCACATAAACATGATTTTTATTAGTTTATGAGGAAGTGCTGCACAAATGCTTTAAAAACAGTTTCAAGGTCATGGTGAGCAAAAGCTACATATGTTTTATTATCAAAACCCAAATTTACTTGTAATAGGTAAGAATATCATTTAATCAAAGATTAGATAGAGCTTCTGACCCAAAGAGAGCTTATGCAAACTCCACATGACACAGCCACTACATCTGCTAACAGATCATTCTTGGACTGCAAGATTGCTGCTTGATACCAAGCAGGGAAGTCCCTGTCTTACACTCACCTTCTACACTCCTCTTCAAGGGTTAATTGCTCTGTGCTAGAAAACAAGCTGATCCTTCTCATCTTCATGCAGTCTGGGCAAAGCCACAACAAATTAATACACTTCTTTCACGGTCAGACAAAAATCTGGCCTTAAGAAAGCTTTTGGAGTTAAGCTTCAGAGATTGTTATAAGGCAGGTAAGAGGCATTTCCTTAAAAAATGCTAATACAGTTCAGGGTGGGGGAAAATACATTGGTCTCTAAAAAAAACCAGATGCATGCAGCAACAAGGAAAAATCGAAATGAGATTATGTTAGACAAAGTAACCGGACAGATAGAATGTGAACAAAGTGTTACATTTCATTCATCTTTGAATTTAATACAGGAATTGTTTTCCATCAAAGATCTGATTGCTGTGTCACTGTATGTACCTGATACAGGTTAAAACCAACAAGAAGAAAGGAAAGGCAGACCTGGGTTGTCCCCTCCTTCCCCCAGCTCATCTGCACACTAAATGCATGAACACTTGCACAGTGCTCAAATGCTGTGCTGAAGACACAAGCTGGTGACCAGTAAATCTTCACTCAGCTCAGTGATTTCCTGAAGTCTATCATAAAGACAATCCAGACCCATATTTATATTTAGCATAATTAGAATGAAGAAGAGCAGTAAGTGAATGCTTAGAGTAGCCCTTCAAGGGACTACCCCCTAATCCCTCCTAGGGGCTGTGAAGGGTTTATTCTCCTGTTTGCATCTCAGGAGATGTGCAAAAGTTAAGAAAGTTTATCCACTGTGAGCTGCACACTGTTGCAACTTGCCCAATTTCCCCACCATACAAAGAGTCAAATTTCCAGACTTCACAGGAAAGCTCATAACATCTAATTGTCTCCCAACTCCCTTCCTGGTCAGATCAGACTTTATGAAGTTTCTTTAATGTGTGCCAAGCAAAGATAGCATCTTCCCTGGGAAAAGCCAAAGGCTGCAGCCTGTCACAAACAAGGAGCAGTCGTGGGTCACAGACAGGGAAAAGCCACAGCCACGAAGTTCAACATGATTCTATAAATATTTATGAGGAGCAAATAAGTATTAATAAACTGAAAGGGTGAAAGAACAGTCCACTGTCAGTCTAAATCAAGGAAACTGTGCCAGCCAGCACTTTCCCAGGCAATGTCTGCCACTTCCAGGGTTCACCATGGGATAGGCAGCACTCCAGGCAGGCAGACCAGATGCAGATCCTGTTTTGGGGCACCTCTAAGCGAAACCTCACTGAGGAACACTGAGCTGTGCTAGCTGGCCTCAGGCAGGTAAACAGAGCAGGGCTCAGCACACTGCACTTCCTTCGTGTGGATGCTGCGTGCCAAGGGGCACGCTGTCCTGCTGAAGCACAGCTCTCCTGCACCTCAGGAGCTGATGCCCAGCAGAGGTGCAAGAGCCACAGCACAGCTGGCACAGCCAGATGAAGCACACACGTGTGCTCTGCAGCTCCAGCCCAGAGTGCTGTGCCAGCACTGGGAGCTGTTGGCAGCTGCTGGAATCAAGCCCCCCATGCCTTTCTGACTGACACACAAACAGGGCTGAAGAGACTCAGCCCATCCTGCTCTTTATTAGCTGCTGTTTCTGCTATTTAAAGCCTTCCTTCTATTTCCGATGTAAGGGCATCTCACCATCCCCTCTCTTAGGGCTAAAACAAGATTCCTCATGAAACTTTACACTAATTCCCTCAGAGACACTGAGACTAAACATTTACTTTCACGAATCAATGTTGCTTCAGTGGTATGACTGGTGCCACGTTATATAAGGATAACATCTCCAGTTTTCCCACAGCTAACAACAGGTTTAGAATACTTTCCACAGTATCTCATGAATAATTTTCCAGGGTAGAAACATGTGGTGTGTGCTGTGATCGCTGACCAGCAGAGGGAGACGGGATACTGTAGCCAAACAAAAATCCGAAATCCAGAATCTTTCAAAGGATGCCGTGAGAACTTAACCCAGCTCCATTTTTAGTTCTTCCTCCATTGATCATTACCAGCTTTTATAAAGGGAGGCAAAAAGTGAGCCCTTATGTTGTGTGTTTTAGGTCTATTATTAAAAACCTGAATTCAAATCTCTGGAGAACTTTTTCAAGGCACTGGGTCTTTTTTTCTGGTGGGTGTTTTTCATTTGGTTTTTTTTTTTTAATTAGGAGAAACACTGATGTGGGTAGGAATGAAACAGACCCAAGAAAGACAAATATCCATTTGAGAGGATTCATGGACACAGAATGTGTCAGAGCTGTGTTTTCAAAATATGAACTGATACACAGTCCTGAAGTACTGGACAACAAGTAATTTATACATTAAAAATTAAAATTCAAAGAACAGTTCAGAAGTTTTATTTGACCACCCTTATTGGGTTAATTCTTCAGCATATACTTATTCTGCTGTTTTAGACAAATAAAAGAAGCTATTCTGTTTCTGCATTCCATACATGTTTGTGCACCAGCCACACCAATCAAACTGAATGACCATAATGTGCTTTGAAGAGACTGATGGTGGCACTTTAACACAGGGTGCCAGGTAAAGAACTAAAGGTAAATACTGAACAGAATTATTTAAAAGACCTCCTAGCAGCACAGGCCAGGTAAGCATTCAGATCTACCTATTTAGTGTTTTCTTAAATAGTTTTGCAAAACCTGCTCAGTTGGAAGACAGTGCCCATGCTGGAAGAGGACTCCTGCTTTACAGTAATTATTATGACTTTATAAATTAAAAGTAATGCAAGTGGATTAAATGTAATAATGCAAAGTCAAAAAAAGGCAGTTTAGAGGGGGGAAAAAAGCTCCTCACCAGCAATACAAACTCAAGATTTGGTCTATATTTATTGTATATTAAGAGTCTGAATGAGCAACTCCAGACTTCCCTTCCCTGCTTTCAAATACCTGGAGAAGCAGACTAAGAATATAACTCTATGATCACAGACCAAGGCATTCTTTGTTCTCCTCTAGTTGTAATCCATGACCATCACTGGGGATGCCAAATAAGACAGGGACTTTGGTGAAGTGCTGGTGGAAGTTTCTCCATCACCATTAAGTTACCTGTTCTCCTTTATGGTGAAAACTCACAAGGCTCACTCTCTCACACTCTTGTTTCCCCAGGTGTTACCTCACACTGGCTCACCAGCTGGAGAGGAAACCCTCACTTCTTTAACAGCATTATCTCAACACAGCTCCAGCAATGAAAACTGGTATCTGGCATGATCTAATTCATCAAGAGATCTGGAGACTTCGAAAGGAATCAGTGGCCTGCCCCAATGGCCTCAAGATTAACTGGTTAACAGAATAAAGAACAATCATCTCTCCAACTGCAACAGGGACCAGGCTCGAGCCTTTGACCCAGGTGAGCACTGACAGTGCAGGCTGTGGGTCATGCCCACTGCAGGTACCAACTCCCAGCACGTTATCTCATGGTGTGAGGAAAAAACATCTCCTGGAATGAAAAGGAGGCCAACAGTCTTTGAGAAAAGCTGAAAGAGTGACAGCGAACCCCACCATCCTAAATCTGATTTTTCAGGTCAAAGAGGTCTGAATTCTTTACTCAAGAGCTGACAGTCATCCTCTCTTTCAGGTAGAAGAAAGGTAACATTGAAGAACTTTTCCCCCCCTCTAAGATGGTGAAAAAGTCAATGTAGATTTTCCACCTTTGAGATCACAGCACTCAATCCAGCATTATATACAATTATCTGACACACAAGATGGTTCTGTGAATGTTTTAGGAATGAGTATCTGTTACATGGCTGCCTCTGACTGTGGAAAGCTGAGGTCTGAGTAGTACATTCCAGACCAAAATTACTTAATGGGCTTAGTTAAGTCAGAATTGTAGCATCTTTACAAGGAAAAACACACTGAAACAGCAAAAACCAAAGCAAGCAAAAAAATACCAATTGCAAAATCCAGGAAACAAAGAAAGCCACAGCTTTCCACCACGCTGCAGAACAGATTAGTCTGTTTCTATAGCAGGCAGCTAATGCCTTCTTTTGGCAAACAAACTCTTCAGACAGAGCCAAGAGTCTAGCAGATGATTTACTGATTAAATGCAAAATGAGAAGCTGAAAACAAAAATTTTCTGGAGAATGTAATAATTTGCATAATTAAGCCATCCATTTGAGTCCTAAATTGTCTTATCAGTATAGCAGGAACAGGCTCATAGCACCTGGGTACTCTTTAGCTGTTGCACAAGGATCTTACATCAAATATCTTTATGTAGATTCAGGTAGCCATGAAGAGGCCAATATAAGTTGGGCTCATTCGAAATTTTTTTTTTACATAGAGATTCCAACTGCAGAACAAATTACACCCTCTCTTTCTGTTCTGTGAGGAAGTCTTTCACCCAACTCCTCCTCTAGCTCAACATGAAAGATACAGTTGAAACAATATAGTTTTGTACAGTCAAAGCACAGCACTATGGGAGTACTTCTCTTCAAATGATCAAATTTCATTTAACACTCAGGAAACACTCATTTAGAAAAAAAAAATGAACTGCAAGCAAAGGCAGACTGAAAGGAGAATACTCACTTGTAGCGTAGTGTCGAAAACAACAAGCTTAGAGCTTGTTGGAACAATGTCATAACACTTGTGTGACCTCATGAATCGCACATAAATGTCACTTTCCGATTCTTCAAGTGCTGCAAGTAAAAACATTATGTTGTTTTATTTAAGTAACCTTAAAAAAGGAGTAGTAAAAAAACATGCCAAATCAACTGAACACCACTGCAGAAGGACAACCCTAAAGCAAAAGCCAAATTCACACTTTCAGATCTGGACAGACATTCACAGGTTTGCACTTTGCATTTCATTTCAGACTCATCTTTCCTTTCAGATTAAACAGAACAAAGACAAAACGCATTTTTCTTCTTTGATGAGAAAAGACTTCTGTACTGAAGAGTTACATTTTTAAAAAAATCTCTTTTTTTTTTTCTCAACAGCAACCTACAGGAATATGCATCTGAACTCTAAGTTATATATAGAGGAAGACAGGTGGAAACTTAAGTAGAGTCAGGCTCGACCAACTCAAGCTCCTTAACTTAGTATTTCTTGAATCTTTACCTCTGCCTGTTCCACCTTTCACATAGTAATTGTCTATTTTCTAAAGAGGCAGCAGGCAGGTTCTGTAATCAGCTCCATTCTCTTCAGGCTACACAGAGCATCACAACTCCAACACTTTCTTTATAAAACCAGGATCTATGTGGCTGGAAAGGTTTTAACATGGCATGTCTGTAGCAAGGACACACAATCCAGTCCATATTAACTTAAATCTCCTTTGCATTTCTTCAGATGCATATGCATGCAACCCCCAGATCTGCTCAGGTACATTAACTTTTTTCTTTTTTAAGCCCTTTTTTGGCCCTCCATTCTTTCCAGCAGGTCCCTAGAACTTGGTCAAGGATAATCCCTCCATCAGAGATGTACCCTTCAGACCCTGTAATAATCCACAGAAACTTGGTCATATATTAAACTTTGGAAAAGTGGAATAAAAAAGACAACAAATAAAAAAACCCTTGAAATACCTACTGACCATTAAAGAACTTCATATTAGGGAGTTAAAAGCTCAAAATTCTCATTTGCTAGATTTGCTCAAAATCAGTTATCTTGCTCTGGATAAATTATTTGTCACTTCCACCAAATGGCTCAGCACAGGCTTTTTAGTCCAAATTTACAGAAGCAAAGCTGGATCTCCCCTACAAGTGGCTGCTACAGGATCCAGCCTCTTCTACAGACTAAGCAAGTCCTTCATCTCCTGCTCCTATTACTCTTAAAATAAATAAACAAATAAATAAATAAATAAATAAAGGCTATTTCCCCACTGAAACACAAACAACATGAAATAGAATCTCCATAGGAATACAGAAGACAGTGTCCAACATGAAGGAAGTGAAAGAAGAAAAAAAAAGTATTTCTTGGATTTATGTTCCTATAGAAGTCAGGACCAGAAGTGGAAATAGCAGGAACTTGGAAAAATTGGTAGGAGATTAGGAAATCATGTGAGGAAACTGAGAGGGAAAGGATTAGGCAGACAGACTTGGACAATGTTGGTAGGAAGCCACCTTCATGAGGTGATCCCAAAGGGGAACTGGTACTGACCCACCCAGGGCATGTATAGAAGAGGTAAAAATAGTAGTTTGGGACAGAGAAATCTTTATCTAACTCTGAAATATACTAAACACCTATTATCCTGTAACTTCTGCAGTACCATAAACAGCTACTGTCCACATGAAGTTAATTTAATGACCCTGCAATGGAGTTGTCAGGGATTTTTGTTGTGTTCGTTTCGATTGGTTGTTTTTTCAGATACAGAAACTAGAAGCAGAGAGGGGATGAGATACTAAACAACAGAAACAATATTTTAAGAATATTTAAATGACAGACCAATAAGTCTGGTCTTTAGAAAGTTATGGTTGCTTCTACAATCATTAAGTGCTGTCCCTCTGTGCAGTATCAGAGTCCTTATTTACTTTAATCTCAAGTTCATAAACAATTAAGATACTATAGGTAGAAACAAGCATAGAAACACCTCAAATTCCACCAGAATAGCAGAATCACCATCCCTGCACATGTTCAAAAAAGGTGTGGATGTAGCACTTGGGGACACAGGACAGTGAACATGGTGTTAACAGGTGGACTTGATGATCTTAAGAGGTTTTTTCCAACCTGAACAATCCAACGATTCTATAAACCACAGAACAACCAGCTGAAAAAAATGAACACTCCTAGAGCACATCACAGCTCCACAGAGTCTTGCCAACTCACCAACAATTTTCAAATGTCTCAGGATAACAAGCACAGTAACTGTGAGCCAGAACAATTCAATCAGGGGAGGCTGTTCACGGCAGCCACAGCCAGGAACTCTGACCAGCACAGTGAAGGTGTGCCATAAACCCTCCTCTCACCACACATTCCCACCCTCCAAACACAACTTCAGCTGGACCTCAACAATCTCCACCCAGATGCACAGGACTGGTTAAGTGTTATCTCACCCTCTGCTGTCTTCCAGCTCAGGGGAGACACCACAAAGCGACTGCTCCCCTTTAATTTTAACTGGGAAGTTGCAATTAAAAATATTCAGAAGCATGAGATAACCATCTATGAGCACTTTTAACACCCCTGTAAACAGCTAGGAAACTCTAGCAGGATCTGGACAAGGATCCAATTGTCCAGCTGGAACTGAGGTTTATTTCTACAGAAGATCCTTATACTATAAATAAGTACAATGCAGCTCTTTATTAGTTATTAATTAAACATGCATAACATCAGCAGCACTGATTTAACTCTCATGTCCTACACAACTCCATCAAGTGCCTGTTGGAAAAGATATTTAAGACCTTTTAACACCTTCACTACCTGGGAATACCAAACAGCTGCTGTAGCCCAATTCTTTGAACAGGTATTGTGAATTATGTATGTATTATGTCCATACAGAGCTGTTCAATGGAGAAAAAAGTCTCCCAAACCAAAGGCTCAGCACATCTCGTGGATGCACTCACACACATCTTTCCTGCACAGCCCAACTGCACAGGGCATAATCTTCTTTACAGTTTCTCTCCCCTTCCAGAGGACAAACTTGCTGCTTTGGGTTGTATCCAACCACCACTGTGCTGCAAACATAAATCATCAAATAAGAACACCCTCATCTCCATGAGGATATTTCTACTTTATCACCTGCTTAGTTTCTTGTTCCAGTCTTATTTATTTTCCCAATAAATACCTATTCTTTCTGAAGCTTCCACAGTTTTGCCCAGCACCTGCAAAGCAGCACTTCCTTCAGATGGACAAGGACAGATCCCTTCTGGCTTGACTTCCAGCCTCCCTCAGTCTCTGCACGTCATCTCTGATCTGCACCCAGGATCATCTGCCCAACATGCAGGAGATAAGAACACAGAACTGCCTCCAGCCAAACCTCAGCTTGCAACAGCTCATGCTCTGGAAATCAGCTGGCTCACAGAGCAGATTCCCAGCAGGAGGCATCTGAATCTAGAGCAGGATCGGGGAGGAGAAGAATCCACTAAGAAGTAGCTGAATGTGAATTTCCATGGGGATGCTCGCTCATGAAAGCCTCTCTCTTGAAGATTCATCTGAAAGTTATTTTGCAAGTGGACATTCCCCATGTGCACCCCCTCTCCCCAAGCCATAGGTGAAGGCAAAAATATCCAAATTCCCAGTGCTAGTTTTTGCGATTTTTAATAGAGCAGAAAGAGAAGTCACCTGAAGGTTACAAATAAACCCTGTTTGACAGTTTAACACCTAAAGGTGAGCACCTTGTCATAGAGGCTTTTACAGAGTAAATTCTCTGCACTGGCATTTTATTTGTTCCTACTGTTAAGAGATCCTTTAAAGAGCAGAAGATTGATCTCTTTGTATTTCTGCCACTCTGCTCCCCAATTTTATTCAATAAAATGATTTTTACTTCCTTCCTTTCTCCCACCCTTAACTATATATGAGAGATGCTTTTGGTTTTTATTTCAGCCAGTAAATATTATTTACAAGAGCATCACAGCTTTTTTTTTTGGACAGATTAATTATTCAACAATACTGACTCAGAGATTGCAGTGGGACTCAGTACTAAGAATAATTGTCTGTTCAGAGAGCTCTAAGGTAGAACTACCATCTGAATGCTCATGAATGACACAGAAACTTCTGCAGCATTGCTGAAGCCATTTCCTCAGAGATCTACTGAACAGATGCCTTCAGTTCCACTCATACCTTTGCCACCATGCAGGGTGCTTTCCTACTGCAGCATTCCCCTCAGAATTTCAAAGCAAGAAAAGAAGAAAAAAGAAGAGAGGGGAAAAAAAAGTGCCTGCCGATGGAGAACAGAAATATAATACATAAGGTCAACATTTATTGAAAAGCTTCCAAATACTGCAACATAAAAACCTGCAGAAAGTTCCTCAGAGTGTCTGCTGCAAACCACAGGCTGCATTTCTGGGCTGTGTTCTTACTGGGCTGGCCCAACAACAAGATCCTGGACCACACGTGCTTCCTAATTCCAACAATACCACATCATGACCTTTCCTATTACATTTTATGTGACAGCGGTACTATGCTCCTGGTATCCAGGCATATTTCAAGTTCAGTCATTGGTTCCAGGAGCATTTGAAAGGAAGACAGAGGTTCCACAGAGGCTGGGTTCTCTCACCTTCTTTAAAGCATTAATTCCACCACAACCACGCCACAGCAGCTCTCCACAGCATCCCTGTCCTCATGGTTAAGATTGAGTGCTGGGACCTCTGGCAACTCTCAACCATTTGAAGAACTCAAACTTCTGAACCTAAACCTTCTTATTAACCTAAACAACTGTTTGTATAACTGACTTCTCGAAGTTTCATATGAAATCAACTGCCAAATTTTAAAGGCCCTTTAAAAAGTAGGGAAAAACCAGCAGATAGCAATAGGTAAAAAAATACACTCAGCTAACTGCCTGGCCTGGCGAACAGCTTGGAGGAAGACAGAAACCACAAATGTACACATTAATTACACTATTCCCCCTGATTTTTTAATAACAATCAGCATAGAAACCGTGCAACTTAAAAAGCTTAGGGTTTTCTTACAGCAGCAGGAGCTGAGCTAAGCACTCCCAGCTCCCAGCACTACTTTTCACCTTGACTACTGTTGGCATAATCATCTCCCCTCAGCCAGATCCAATGGATAAAAGGAAATGGGGAAGTAGAAATGTAGTTTTGTGATGTCCTCACTTGTACTAAACAACCTAGTTAGTGGAAAACACACTTTATTTTCTGTTACTGCACATATACATATCTGCACTTCAGGGCACTCCAAGCCATACTTCCATTTTAGAAGTCACATGATATGGTGAATGTCACGTTTCAGATGCCAGATAATCAAAATATTAGAATTAGAGACCAAAGATTTTTTCATCACAACGTTTACTATGGAACTGATCCAACAGCAATATATTAAGTCAAATTTATTTGTGTAATTATACTGATAAACTTTATTAAAAGGTGTTATACCAAAGTACTCTATACTATTCTCTCATATATATATACATACATACATATTTATATATACATATTTTTATAGATATATTTATATATCTCCTGCCCTTTCTTTACACTAGAAGCTACACAGGACAAGGACAGCATCCACAGCTAAGACCAGCTCAGCTGTGCCAAATGCTGCCAGAAGACACCAGGGTGAGCAACCACTTCAACAAGCCAGGACAAGTTACCCTCTCTCCCTCCTTTTACAGATAACCCTTGGCAGAGAATACAACAGGTAAAAGACATCATTAACCTTGTAAATTGTTCTTCTGACTGTGGTTTTATCTGAAACCTGTCACCAAAACTGGCTTTGAAGTTTCTGGTAACTCCTGGTCTGAATTTACTGACGGAGTTCCTTAATATCCTTGAAAACCTCCCACACAGCTTTCACAGTGCTGGAGATTGTAGGAGTTCTAGTGTAAGTCACTAACATAACACAGATCTGGAGAAAACATCCACAACGGATACAGTTCATCCACTCCAAGAGCAACAGTGACACTACTGAGAAGGAACCATAAACTATTCCTCACCAACAGGCCCTGAAACACAGCTTGTAAGGGAAACGGAGGCATCTGAATGAAGCAGGGTTTCAAGAATAATGTTCTGGGAATCAAATGTCCAGGCAGGATTTTATCAGCATTCCTCAGCAAAGGGACAGACAGGTTCTGCAGAGGGATCCAGTACTCGCTGTGTACAGGATGTTGCTGTGATCATGAGCTAGAGCTTTACTTCAACCTACCTTCTAAAAGACAAATATGGCTTATTTGGTAGATTTTTAGCTAGGTTTGAATGATATGCAAATTAAAATGTACATGGTATATCCAGTGAAAAACTTGGAAACCAAGGGGCTGTCAGAGAAGAACAAGAAAATGCAATTTTGCCACAGAATAATGCAGTAAGGCAGAACAGCTGCTCAGTCTGCTGAGCCGTCTGCTAAAGAGCCAAGAACACTGGAAACAGTGGACAAGAAACCAGACACCAGAAGCTGAATCAATGTCAGACTTGGTAGGAAGGGAATACTAACATAGTTCAAGAAGGACAAACACAGGAGAAAAGAAGCAGTGTTGCAGTGTATCATTTGATTTCTGCTTATTCATGAGGAAACTTATCTCAGAAAAAGAAAAAAACACCACCAAAAAAACCATCCATGTAATCAGCCACAGGGTAAGACTAAGTGGTAAAAAAAGACAGAAAAAGCAGGAAGAGATGGTCACCAGGATACCTACTCTATACGGCAGGAGATAAATTACAGAACCACAGAATATCCTGAATTGGAAGGGACCCACAAAGACCAGAGTCCAGCTCCTGGCTCTACACAGGACAACCCCAAAAGTTTTAGAACAGGCTTGACAAAACTGTTGCAGAGATGGCAGCCAAGACTAGCAATGGACTACCTCCAATTACACAGAGGAAAAAACAAACAGCTTTACAGTCCAATATATAGGAAATAATACGATGACAGTGATAGGAGTTAACAACTCCATCACAAGCTGAAAGGCTTTCGAATGCAAGGAACAGGAAGAGAGGATGTAGAGACAGAAACAAGACTTTCTTTTTCTTTCTGAGAACTGCAAAGAGCTTTAAAATATCCTGGAAGACCACACATTGAAGTTGAACAGTAGCATTATTCATGCAGCCACAGGCTACACGATATGGATGTTGCAGATTGAACATTTCCCACCCCGATCTAAAGGAATGCATGAACTGGCAGATAAAGATTACAGCAAGTTTACAGATGTAAGAAACTCTGATACAAAGAAGTGATAGGAAAATATATCTAGAGATCAGTATCAGGAGCTTCTTCAGTGTTCCAAGATTAATTCAATTGCATATTATAGCATGGATATATGATGTGACAGAGGAAAAGGACTTTAAAAAGAAGTGTGAACACAGGAACAACAACAGAGTGAGCTCTCTCTTGCTAACTGCACCTCATCCTGCAAATAGGAAGAGGGTCCAGAGGCACACAAAGAGGGGAGAACAGGTACATGAACAGATAAATAACAGTGAATAGAGAAGTAAATGTACTGTCTTGTTGCTCAGGTCTTCAGAAAAAGGTTAATCCTTCTAAACACAGTAAAAAGCTAAAAGAAAATAGAACACATCTTTAAGAGCTATATTCAGAACTGCTTAAGACACTTTCCAACATAACCTTCAGTACTGTGTGCATCTACTTTTTTTCTTTTTGCACACACTTTAGTGTGTTCTCTGAATTCCAAAGTTGGTGCAACTGTTCAGTCCCTTTAGGTCACCAAGGAAATTGAGATGTCTTCTCCCCTTCTCACAAGGAGTTGCTTCATGCAGAGACTGCAGGTTATTACGTGTGTAAACAGGGGTCAGCCGAGCTAGAAGCAACAATTCCTCAACTCTGCAGGTTCATGAAGGAGAAGATATAGTACCAGTCTAAAGGAAAGCCAAACAAATTCAAACCCAGTCAGAATTCCTAGGAGTGTACTGAAGCACGTTACTAAAACCAGTGTATTTGTAAGCACCCACAAAGGCAGCTCATCAAAACCCATGAAGAAAGTCAACACTGCTGTGTCAGGAACAGTTCAGACTAATCAGTTTTTACCCAGAATAAAATGATCAACTGGCTGAAAAAGAAGGTAGACACAAAATAAAAATAATAATAATAAAGAAATCACAGTATGCTGGAGACACTGATTTCAAAGCAAGCATGGGTATTACTGCATGAGGAAAAGACAGAATCACCCCATGGCAGCTGCCTAACAAGCAATCCCAGCTGCAGCAAAACTAGTAACATGTCTTTTTTTCAGTGGGTTTGCAAGACTGGATGACAACTGTGTGTGTTTAACAAGACGTGGACTCCAGTTCAAACTCTTCCCCAAGCTGGAACATCTACAAGGCCCACCTTATGCATATTGGATAGTGCACAATGGCACACAAGCTCATACTGCAGGACTTTACATTTCTACAAGTCACTCTGGAAGTGTTTTTACCAGTAGTTTGATGCTTCCCATTACAAGAGAGAATCAGAGGAACAGGACTTCATTTTATTCAACATTCTCTTCAGTGATCTTCAAAACAGGAATAGACCGCGCTTCAGAGAGCTTGCAGTAAGAGTTAGAAATGGTGGCAAGACTTAAAACCTCACGATATCTTCAAATAGAATATATAAGTGGCTTGGAGATAATACCATTTTTCAGAAAACACCAAAATCTGAAAGAAACACTCAACAGGAAGAGTGCAAATTATGGAATGACTAAATATCACAACTACTGAGAGAGAAGTGCCTTGTTATTAACTTAATTTGCTATAGCAGAAGCAGAGAAGAAAAGGCAGTTTGCTTAAACAAATAGGCAAACAAAAATACCAGCACAGGTGTTAGAGAGCTATTAATGCATTCCAAAAGCTGGTTAGACAGAACAAAGCAACCTTAGGACATTGTAAAACCTCTTTACTTAAGGTCCCAAACGTGGAATGAGACAAGTGTCTACAAAAGCACATCCTGCTTAGAACAAAGAAGTTATTAGTTCTTGACAATACTTCCAAAGATCCACTTTTCCAGTTTCGAGGTTTAAATACCTACATGTCTTCAAATTCCAGCAGTACCTAAGACTTGTAAGAGAAAACTGATACAAATAGCTGTGTGAAACAATCAAAGATTTGGATTGTGTTGCAGCCTCACATTCACAGCACGCTTCAAAATCCTGCACTGAATTTTGTTCCTCATTATTGGCATTAGTAAGTCCTGGTAACTGGGCTGAGAAGTTAACACTTCTGCTTTACTGTAGCTCTCCACTGGCAGTGTGGATAAGCAAATGATGTCTGTGAGATTTGTGACAGACACAAAAAAAAGTGATGGGCAGCTTAAGAAACTCCACATTCCAGAGCTAATCATAGTAACTCTGAAGTTCCTTGTCCAGGCAGGCAGAGAAACTTATTTGTGTACAAGCAAGAGCAGCCTTGTTCAGGAACTAGCTGGTAAACAGTATCAAAAGTCCAACTGAATACTTCTGAAACAGCTCCGTATCTTTTAAATCAACTTTTGGTCAAAGGTCTGTTACTTTGAGAAAAGCATCCCTGCGGTTTTGTGAATAAAGGCAGCAACTTCAGCCTGCAACCTTAAGGCTTCTAGGATTTTCACCACAATAAAGAATAAGCTGACCTGAAGAATTTTCTAAAACATATTCAAGATCTTCCCTTGACAACAGGCACTACAATTTTTCCCTAAGCATCCCAAACAAAGATCTAAATTAAGATGTCGCCTGTCTGGAATGTGGGCCTGCTCTTCAAGATTGCGAGACACGAAACGCAAGAAACTAAAAATGGTATTAAACTTCTGAATATTAATATCAGCAACCACTCTGTGCAGAGCTGGATTCAAGGAAAGTTTAAGGTATGTGATCAATGAGAGAATAAACCCGCCTGTCTCTCTGGTGGAAGATTAGTAAACAACTTGAACTTTTGCTGTATCTTTAAAACAAGCCCAAGTCCTACTAGATACAGAGTTTGCACACACTTTTAGAAAAGAAATAGTCATTTAAGTCTTCCAGGAATTAGTCAAACCTAAACACACAGCTTAACCAAAACATTAACCAAACGACAAGCATTTTCAAAATGAGCACACAGCATCTTCACAAGCTGCAGCCATACCCCTATTGAACAGGGCAAATATTTAATCTGGAGGCAATCTTCCACTGAAGACTGAACTCAAAGTATCAATGCTTTAAGAAAGAAATACTTTTTTTAGGCTTAAGCCATAAGGACTTTGGACTATGTTTGCTGGAGAAACAGTTTTGTGAGGTCTAATAAAATGCTGATCTCAAACCCTGAATGATTACTTACAACATCTTAAGTTGAAGCTTTTAATAATTCCGTAATTACATTTTCATTTCTCTCTAGTCTGCCCTTGCACATTTCTTCTCCTTCCCTCCCTACGCATGCCAACACTTTCTAAATAGCTATTATTGGCATTTCTTATAAAAGTTTATGACTCTGTATGCACACTTTAATAGACTATCAAGTGTTCTGCTCCAATACATGACTTAGGAGATTTACCTACAGCAGGTGTAGCTTGAAGCTACACAGAAAAAGAACCAACAGCTCCCTAACTCGAGCAGGTGACATCCAACACACACTCAATACAATAGATTTGGAAACAGTTTTCTGGAACCCATTTTACAGGTTTTATTGATCCCTTCTCTATACCACAGATAAACTGCAACTCTCCCCAAAGCTGACCTTCCTCTGAGCTGACACGATATCCATACAGAACAGCACTGGAGTTTTTGAGGGGTTCTTTTTGCCTTATTTTTTTTTCCAGGAACTGACTCAAAATTATACTAGAGAAATTCAAGCAAGACTGTGGCAGGAGAGATCCGTGCAACTGCTTGTGTAGAGCAGAGCATTCACCTTCTGCACTCTGGCATTCAGAGACTTCTGTCAAAGGCAGCCACACAATCCCTTTCCCGGAGTGATCCCGCTCCATCCTGAACCAGGTCAAAGCATTAAAGTCTATCCTACAGCCCATCCTACAGTAACTATGCTGGAAGTTAGAACACTGTTTCAAAGCTCTTATAGGAAGAGTTTATATCCATTTATTCTTGTGCCAATGTTGTTCTTCACTTAATTTCCCCCCCTGGTGTTTAACCCCTTCCCATCCCTTATAGGATGTTTTCATACATACAGTGTTATCACATCCCTTCTTGGTTTTCCTTTTACTGAGCTAAATGAGCAAAGCCTTAATGGTTTCCTCATAAATGGCCTTTTTCTATGCCCATCTCAGTTTGCTCCCTTCTCCAGCATCTCAGACATCTTTTTTCTCTGTCTTTACATCAGTAAAAATTCAAAATAAGCAGCAAAAAAGAATACCACGGTGTGAGGGAACTGTAGGAAAGAAACCCTTTTCGATTCTGTTTCTTAAAATGCCCAGTGTCAGAACGAAATACTCCATCACAATAAAAAGAGAAAAGAAAAATAATATTGTAAAAATAAAATATAAAAAATCCCCAACAAAACAAAACAAAAAAACCCCAACACAACTTTAAAAACATCCTAAAAAACGCAAAAAGAAAAATCACATCACAAGTAAAACCACTAGTCTACAGCACAGGAAAATTGCTTTTTAGACAAAATGTAGGAGTACCATTAACTTCTGCCACAGTCAAAATTGGTAAAATCACCCAACTGGTTCACTGAAACTGTAAAATCCATAAAAAATTCAGCAGAGGAGGAAAGAACCTAAAACCAAGTTAGTTTTATTCCAACAGTATTTAGAAGCTACCTTGAAGATATCCACACCACACTCAAAAACCTTTTAGATGTGGTCCACTCTTAGAAGGACAAGGTTATTTAAGCTTTCCAAAGCTCCATCCAGATACCAAATTCAACTTTGCTCTAACACAGTTGGGCTTGTATTAAACTGCTCTGGCTTTATATTAATCCCAGCCATTAGTGCAACCCTTCCACAGAAGGATTTTCCTGAATTGCCAGATTTTCCATTTGTCAGTCTTCTTTACTCATAGAAGAGCCACAGTAAAGCCCACCACAACAGGCATCCAAGGCAAACAGTCTCAGTATGGAGAGGAATATTTTGTTTCAAGATACAAGAACTGTTCTGAAAAACAATGCCATCAGCTCCTATACTTACTCTGGAAATGCTGCATTTCTTAACATGTTTCAAACCTATCTACTTCCCCAAACCCATCCAATGCTAATACAGTTGTACATTCTGGAAGCTAAAAATATTCAAATCAACAAAGTACCTGCAGACAGATCGCTGCTACCCAAAGATCAAGCTCCTAACAAAAAGCAGAAATGGTGTCAGTGTCATGACTTCAGGCTCCAAATGCTGTGATCATGCACCCTTAAGTTATCAAAACCACAGTGCACATTACAAAAAGTCCTATCTTACAGAACACCCACATCTGCTGCAGATGATTAATAAGCAGAAACATTTCTTGTGATTGTTTAGCAACAGTTAGATTGAGCCAACTGATGCAAATATTCTGCTGTCATTCCTGTCACACTGGCATTATTTCAGCTTGAACCAAGTCACCTCCATTCAGAACTCAGCCATGACCCAAAGCAGTAGGCTTTCCAAGAGCACTGACTTGATCAGGATAGCCAAATTTAACAGCAGAGGGTATCAAACCACCAAGACAGTTATCCTGTTTCACCTGTACTGTCCTGTCTATGTATGTGCAGGGCATTAAAGAAATCTGTTGGATAGAACATTGGAAACCATCCCCTAGGAAGTTTCTTAAGGGAAGGGCTCTGTAGTCACCATCCTCCATCCTGGTAGTGCTCAGCAAAGCAGTCACAGACAAGCAACAAACAGAATTATGTAGTCACCTACAAGGCCACACTGACATTGTCACATCACATCACATCTTCCAGGTCTATCCTTGCTCAAGGACAAGTTCACACTGTGAACTCAATACCTCCCAACCAGGAAACTGAGATGATATTGGCCAAAGACTTCAACCTCCTATCAAGCAGGTGTTTACCAGCTGTGATAGCCCCACTATCAAACCAAGCAGCTTCTGGACCAGGGAAGCTCTCTGCAGAGCTGATGTTGTCCCTCATCTGGTGCACACAGAAGTGGCAGCACCAGCAGGAGAGGCAGGTAAAGGTGATGTAAATCAGTACTTGTCCATCAGACACGAACACATATGCATGACCTGAAGCAGCAATGTCATGCAAGTGTAAGAGAACACCTCGTTGTCCCAATATTTCCCAGGGATGGCTGCTGGCCAACAACGGCTTTCACTCAGAAGATAATGTTTGCAAATCATGCAGGTGCAACACTGGCTGGACTCAATCAGCCCCAACACTTCCTGTAAAACTGTTCTCAGTTCCCTGCAGCTTTGCCAAACCAATTACATGGAATTGCTGCCATGGTAAGCATTTTCTAGGAAGTCTCAGCCAGAATGGCTTCACTGTTTCTACAAACAAGTTAGGGAAAATACATGTTTTGACCACACTAAAATTTTATGAAAGCTTTCTCATCAAGAGGCTCTTGCATCCCTCAAGACCCAAAGCAGAGTTTTGAAGCATGTCCTGTGTGTCTTTTGCTGTACTAAAACATCACTTACCAGATGGGTAAGGCTTAAAAATTTTTGCTTCCTGAGAAAGGCTGCAAACTTTAGCTGCTAAATCGGTTATTTCCTAGTCAAGACAGAGTGGGGCTTTCCTCACTGTAAGGCTAAATACCATGTTAAGAATAAGACAGTTGTATCTTCTGTAGGAGTAGGAAAACAGGACTGCTTGGCGACAGTGAGCATTGGGCTGACATGAACCCCTTGCAATACTTGCACAAGATAAAGACTCGTGTGTGGATCACAGGAACAGCCTTCACTGAAGACAACAAAGCTTTCAATAGCTTCTCTTGCACTGCTCAATAAAGTTTTATACTTTTAATTACATATCACTTTATAAGTAATTTTCACCTTTAAACTTTGAGGACGGAAGTTTCCTGGAAGGAAAAAAAAAAGTCATGTATGATGTAACTATATAGCCAACTGGAAGGCAAAGGACAAGGTTGCCTAGGACAGTGGAGCACTTGATCATGGTTTCTTGCACAAACTAATAAAGCTGAACATCTGAATATTCCAGATATGTTGTTCTTTTAACAACTTTGGAAAGTACATCATAGCAAAGATTGTATGAAATCTGTTAAAACCAATTATCGTCTCTGCTTAACAATTTCTTACTATGTTCACTCAGGATTCTAAAGTAGGGAAAATTTAACACAAAACATCCCCTTATCACTATCACCATGTCCCCTGGTATCTCAAAGCACATCTTGTGGGCAAAATGCCATTTCTATGTGCCAGAGAGCATCGGCTTTAACAACCACATAATGAATGTTTATTAGAAATTAATTACAGTTGCAAAACAATGGCTTAACTTTACCACCTCCTAACCCAAGCACTTGATCCTTCAGTCTTAAGAAGGAAACAAAACCCAACCTGCCTATTAACATGCATTTTATTACAAGCTTCTTTTAATTATTTTTGGCCCCAGAGTGACAACTGTTTTCATACCTTGATTCAGATATTCACTTGACAGCGGGAGGGCTGGCAGGCAGGAAGAGCTCAAGAAGCTACTTTTAATAAGACAAAGTAAGAAAACCCGCAGAGCAGGTAAGGAATGACCTCAGACACAACAGCAGTGAAGAGGAGATGCAATTACTGGTGAAAGTCTATTTTCAAGAGACAGAAAGGAGCAGGTAACAGAAGAGATGCATGATTCAGGGAGAGTGAGATGAAGGCCAGAGCATTACTAGGAGAGATTCCACTCTAATGCAAACTGTTTATCCAATGTCTAAATGCTGCTTTGTGCAGCAACCCAGAGAAGTAGAGCGTTCAAGAGGGAGCACATCGGTCCCATGACGCTGATGCTACAACTGCTGCACGTACACTGCAGAATTCCCTTTTTCCAGACTAGGAATTGAGCACAGACACAGCAGAACCCTGCAATTAAATTAACGCAGTCCACAGAAAACACCTCCAAAAGGGGTTTGCAGATGCTACAGAAAAGAGTTAACTCTGCTTTCAGCAGCTACTACTTTATTACTCAAGGTGAACAGAAGGAAGAGATTAAAATGGTTGAGAGACAACATTGCAACAAAACTGGTTTCCAAAATAACATGCTAAAACTATACCCACTGAATCAATACACCTGACAGACATCCATGTGCTACTCTAACCCAGTTTCTTCTCTCACAGCACAAGTAGATGTTGGATGGAACACAACCATTTATGGAATTCCAGCTTAACAAATTAAAGCTTGTAAGTGTAAATCATTAACTAAAGTCCTTTTTCATATTACATCATTGGAATAATTTCTCCCTGTCCTTTTCCAAGCTCATCATATCATCCATAAAGGAAAACCCAGAACCACTCTTGACACTTATCAGAAGTAGAAATAATCTTACTATAGAAACATTATTGCACAAACACTAGAGCTTAAGAAGAAAACCCATAATATGAAGATAACCAGGTTTTGATCATTTATTACCTTCATGACAGGTCTCAGCACTGTATTTCAGGCTACAGTGAAAAACTCCACACCCATCAACAGGTAGCTCTCACACTTTTTAAGGACACGTAGGTCATTCCCATCCAAGGAATACTGAGCAGGATGAGTTCAGAATATTCTACTCAAAGTTTTCTGTTTATTTTTAAGCTGAGCACCCTTCAGTTAAAAAGAGACTCTGGACTTCTTACACGGGAGTTTTTCCTTTCCTGCTCTGACTGCTGCTTGGAGGAAGGTCCTTTAGGGAGCCCTAAATAAAATAAATATCCCTGGCCTAGCCAGTCCTTCTCCTCTGTGCACATACTGAGCCTGCAGCCTGTTCCAGCTGTGGTGCATTGGAGCTGTTTAACATCATCTCACTCCAATTCAGACTTACATATCACCAAAGCACCATTATGGAACCAGACCTAGACAGAACCAGTGACCCACCACAAAGAAGTTGCACTGATCTTAGAGAGTTCAGCCAGATATATGAAGATGTTTTAAGCAAAACACACAACCAGCACTTCTCTCTGCAACAATAACAATAACATCCTATCTAACACTGTCCATGCTAATTAGGTACAAAATAGTTTCTATACATTCTTTTTATATAATCAAAATTAAAACAGCTCTTTAGTTGACAGCACTGTTTTATTTAGAAGTCACATCATCAGGCCAGACTCCGCATATTTCATTACAGTACTACATAGATCATAAATCTTTCCAGCACCATTTTTTTCAATTTCACCCTCTTAATCAGAATCCAAATTAAATGAATGCCTTCTGTGCTTTCACGTTCTCATTTGCGTAACCTTTGAGGAGAGGGACAAACAAATCCATTTCACATACTGGATGGCATTCAGCGCACACATTGAGCCTCATTTTTCAGCTCTTTTGATTAAGCTCCCTGTTTCAACAACACTGCTGCATAATTTGATACACAAGATAGTTAGCAACTGTTGATGGATACAGAACTGGAAAGCTCACAAGAGCAAGTACTCCAAAGTAGAGGCAGTCAGGAAAGCAGTTCCAAAACAAGTCTCAGATTTCTCATTCACCTCACAATTTGAAGTGTCAGAAGAGAAACTTTTAAGTTTGACAAAAGATCATCAGTTACAGTTTGGCTACAGCCACGTAAAGAAACCTTATCAAGATTTCTAAGGTGTTTCTCAACTTCTGAGCACTCACCACTTGCCATCCAACAACGAAGTGAATATCTCAGATGTCATTTTACTCTCCCACCCCCAATATTAGCACAAATACAACGACAGCAACCAGTGCAAAAATTTAGGTCATAAAACAGGTACTGCAACTAAGCTGCCGCATTTCCAGCTGCATCTCAATTTTCTAAGAGTCTCCTTCTCTGGGCCCTCTCACACAGAGCACTCTGGGCAGCAGGTTTTGGTCTGACACTCACACTCTCACTTTTACTCACACCCTAGGTTCTGAATACAGCACTCTACATCCTTTACACTTGGCTTTAAAATTAGGCCTAAAGCCAGGCTCTCATTTAGTCTGAAAGGCTAATAAGGCAACTGCTTCCTTTCAAAACCCACACCCTACTTCAAACTGGCCAGAGGTTTGCTAGCAGACATTATCTTTCCACAGGCCCCTGAACTGCTCTCACCCACCCAGCGTGAGCATCCACAAAGCCTGAACTTTAGAGCTAAACCAATCAGGAGACAAAGCAAAACAGAAGCTTGAAAATCAGAAAAAAAAATTAAAACTACTAAACTTTCTAAAGAATATGGATTATTTTATTGCAGGGTTTTAGAAGACACACAGATCTTCACCTTTATCAAATGTCTCCACATAAACCTATGCTACACTTCTAAAAGCACAAAGGTGTCTCAAAACTGAAGGTCTGTTGTTTCAGATTTTTTTTTTAACCTAGAGATCCTTTCCAGATACCTAAATTTGTAAGATGTTTAAAATAGATTTTAAAATGGCTTAACTATTAATGATTCAGCAGGTTTCAGGAACTTGTATCTCACAGTAGCAAGCTTTATGTAAAAATAAATAGGTAAATCGGTAACTTTCTACCTCTCCATAAGCATAACATGAATGCCTAACTAAAAATAGTTAAACAGTGTGAGGAAAAAAACCCCTACAAGTCAGCAACAGATCCCCTGCACCAAATAGTCATATTTAAGCATGTTCAAGATGCACAAAGGCACAAGCATTTCATTGCAATTCAAACTCTGTCTGGACTCCAAAAAAAAAAAAAAAAAAAGGCAGCTCAAAGAATGCAATTGTTAAGAGCTTCCTTTTCTCACACACAGAAAGATTAAAACAAAAGGTGTTACTTTTCCAGACCAGTCCCACAACTGCAGGCAGCATGCTAGTAACCAAGAAGCTGCCTTTATTAGCATACCAGCTTAGATATATCTGCTCACAGAATGACTCAGCCTCCTATTTTCAAAGTTTTCCTTAAATATTTGTCCTACATTTTACAATAGGAGTTACCAACTACAGAAAAACACATCCCATGAAGTCTTAGCCACTTCACAATGCTGAGCATAGAGATTAAGCCATGCGTCCACATTTGCATCCAGTAAGCTAATCCTTTCTGAAAATGAAAGCTCGAGATATTCAGCACGGATCTTTCAGAGTGGCTGCCTGATGCAAGCCGGAGGAAAAAAAAAACATCCATGCTTTCCCACAGCACGGTTTAGCGCCTGCAAGAGGGAAAAACTTGCCAGGAGTTGCCCTGTGAAGCACAGCACACTCTGTCAGAACTGCAGCTCTTCAGAGCACGGCAAAGAACAACCACAGAGCGCAGCCACATAAGGAAAATTCGGCGTACAGCTGCCGCTCTGAACAGATGTATGTGCTGCCATAAGGAGTGGAAGCTTTAGTTGAAAGAGCTTTCCATCACTGCTCTCAAAGTCTATATTTGGTATCGCAGACGTATTCGAGGAGAACGGGTGTTTTACGGGGAGGAGGAGGAGGAGGAGGAGGAAAGGGGGGGGACCATGAAGGCTGCGCTCCCCCGGAGCGGGACCCGGCCGGCGGCAGCCGCGGCTCGGGCACGGCCCGGCGGCGGCACCGGCACAAAAGCGCCGCAGCGGGAGCGGCACCGGGACAAAAGCACCGCGGCGGGATCGGGCTGGCTCCGCGGCCGGCGAGGCTGCGAGCCGCCCCGCAGGGACACGGCCCGGGCACGGCGCATCC